>APFE030167005.1:0-58312 GCA_000404065.3 Pinus taeda | reverse complement strand
TGATGCAGACTGGGCTGGAGATCTGGACCAGAGAAGATCTACAAGTGGGTATGTGTTTAACCTATTTGGAGGTGCAGTTAGCTGGATGAGTAAGAAACAATATGTAGTGGCACTATCAACTACAGAGGCAGAATACATGGCAGCCACTCATGCAAGCAAGGAAGAAGTTTGGTTGTAGAGATTGTGTTCAAGTATGGGGTTATTACAGGGAGCTACAAGGATAGATTGTGACAGCCAAAGTGCAATTTTCTTGGCAAAGAACCCTGTTTATCATTCAAAGACAAAGCACATTGATGTTCAGTATCACTTTGTGAGGGATATGATAGAAGACAAAAAGGTGTTGCTGGTAAAGGTGGACTTTGAAGAATATTGCAGATGCATTGACAAAATCTGTGAGCTCTAAGAAGTTCTCTTGGTGTAGAAAAACAATGGGCGTTTCAGGGCTGGAAAAATGACTAAGCTCTCCTGTGGCCCCCTGTGGAAAGAAAACAACAAGTGGGAGATTATTGGGTTGTGTTATATTCTTTCCACGACTAACCTACGTAGTGAACCGGGTGTTAGAGGGGGGTTGGAGCCCCCCCTTTGTTGCGCAGTGGGGGGGTCATAGGGGGGGCGGCAGCCCCCCTTGTCCAGGGGGTTTGAGGGGGGCCAGTAACCCCCCTCTACGGGGTTTGGGGCAGTGCCCCGGGATTTATTTTTTTTTTGGACCCTATATTAGGTTGGGCGAACCTACCTATGGTTTTCAGTCCATGGTTTTGGACGCGATGGCTTTTCGGTTCATGGTATTGGATGCTTCGGCATGTATAAATATGTATTGTAACATTGAAAGGAACATAATGAAAAATCAAGCTGGTAGTCCCGGTTTTGGGATCCAGTGGGAAATCTCTGTGCATATGTGTTTTATGTGTTATGCTCTCGCATTGTTTATTTTATTTGTTTTAGAATTCGTATGCAGGTAATTTCTGTATAGTGTTAAAACCTACAAGAAGGAGCCAGTGTTAGCCCTGAGGTGCAGTGCTGACTTTTTGAAGGTCAACAGGAAGATTCGATCTGCTTTTCTATTCGTAAAAGGGGTCCCACGCAGGCCATTTCCTACTCCTTACCTTAATCTGCTCCCACTTTACCCTTTCTCTTTCCTAACTTAACCTTCGCACCTCGACAAATTTCTCTTTGGCCTTAGCCCCAAGCGCAATAGCCAAAATCGCCATAAAACCTCACCCATATGCCTTATGCGCCTATAGCACATTTCCCGAAGACATCTCATACCTTCACCACATCTTCGTCGTTGATCTTTCCCCGCCAATCCAACAGCCCACCTCCCATCTGATACACCAACTTGTCCGACACTCCTCCGCCATTAGATCACCCCCACCAGATCTAACGACTGTTGCCCATATCGCATAGACATTAAGCGCGATAATTACCCGCTCGATGAGGGCGGTTTTTCTCCCTCCTCCACCACTACGTGTCGTCCACTGAATGACATCGGGCGAGTTCTAACACTTTCCACTTACCGCCCGAGACCCTTCCGATAAAAACCATAACCACTCAAATCAAGCCACCCCGCACGTTACCATCTGCTCATCTCCGCCCTCCGATAACCATCCGATCCGCCTGCCTGAATATCCAACAGCCTGGACATATTCAGCTCCCATCATGACCGCTAGCCCCCAAAACGATCTCCACCACACACCTCCCTTGATCCAACGACCACCATTCGTGATCATTCACGATCGTCCATCTGCCCATGCACTCCATACCCCACGTCCTGTCTGTTGCACGAAGAAGAATATGGCCGACTCTGTTAGTCTGGCAATGATCCAATGAAATTGAATTAAGAGAAGAACATGGACGAAGGAGAAAAGGACACAACACGACTCAATAACTGAATTAAACAGTCATGGAACTCCACTGCACAATCAATCCGATCACGTGTCAGGACAACATGACACTAGAACTGATCAGGTTTTTTTAGTGGAGAAAGCAACTGCATTCAAAGACACTATCAGACAGTTAATGGCAGTAGGTGGTCAATTATGACCCATCCATCCTTAAAATGCTAAGAGCCATTGTAATGATAGATTATAAATAGCCAAGAACAATATGTAATGAGGGTTCAACTTTTGGAGAATGTAGATACTCTGTAACTTGCAACGTCTCATCTTCATTTTCAGCAAATGCAAGCTTCTTTTGATGTTACATGCTCAATGTCCATTTCCTTTCTGCTCTAAACTTGTACCTGGAGTGTTTTATTCATGATATATTCTATGCCTAATGCTAGATAACTGTCATCTTATCTCTGTATTAGTAAAATGGATGTGTTGTTGAGTAGGTCACCAGGTTTTTTCTGTATCTAACACCAGATAACTGTCATCTTATCTCTGCGCTGATACATTAGATTTGCAAGTTTCTTCACTAGTTGCAGCTGGCCATAATACATTTGTGTATGCATCTGCTGGTGTTGTTAGTATTCTCCATTCATCCACTTAATCTACAAACTGTTGAGCAGTGGTGGTCTAAAGCCTTGTAGTCTGAGGGTGTTCATGCATGTTTGGAGTGAAAATAGAGTGGAAGTGGTTATCTGGCTTGAACCAAACCATCACCTATCCCAATAAGTTCCTAAAACTCTATTGAATATTATATGTTACCAGGCATCTCCGAGCTACAACCTAGGAGAGTTTCCTGGAGCCCTAACAGGATGTTCGTAACGTATTTTGAGAAATTATTTTCTTAATCTTGATTGTTTTGAGAATTTTGAGAAAGGGGAAGGAAAATGATTGTGTAAGGTTCGAAATTGAGTTGTTATTTTTTCTTATCTAATTTTTGTAAAATTTGATAGGAATTTATTGAAATCACAAGTTTGATGGGTAACCTCTGCACAATCAAAGTGGTTTAGAGATTTTTCAGGATGCTAAATCCATATATACAATCAAAAAACCAATTTAAATAACACAAATCAAGATTTCACCTCAAATATTTCCATCAAATTCAAAAATCTAAAAAATCACACTCAAAACAACTCCATTTTAAATTTCATTTTAAATGTATATTGAAATTATTTTCTTAATCTAGATTGTTTTGAGAAAGTAAAAGGAAAATGACAAGGTAAGTGGTTTGAAATTTCATTTTAGATGTGTCATGAAACGTTCTTTTCCTAATAAGTTGATTATTTTGAGAAATTCTTTTCCTCGCGTTGATTATTTGGAGAAAGTGGAAGGAAAATGACAATGAAAACGTAGTGCATTAAGCACTCTCACTGAGGCTTTATCTTTAGTGCACCGACCACGTTTAGTGGATCCCACCTTGGATTGAGTAGACATCACGTATTTCAAAAGTTGGATTCTTTTGGTCTCTGAAACCTTTTTTCCTCGTACTATGGAGAAGAACTCCCATGAATTGACATAAAGTTGAGAACCACTGTTTTAATAATATTCTTTTTTTATTTTTAAAAGGGTAAACCTTCAATTTGAAATTAGTATATATATTCATTTTTATTTACTTGGCATGTGTAAGTGTTGGTTTGTATTTACCTGCAATTTAAAATATATTTATTTTAATAAATAAATTTTTACTTTCCTTAATTGTTAAATTTAAATTTATTGTTTAGTTTTTTTTAATATTTATATATATATAAAAGTTAAGAGTAATTTTTTAATATATAAAAATATGTTAATTATCTAAAGGTATTTCGTAAAAGTAAAAACCTTTCTAATAAATTATAAAAACTTGTTTTAAATGGTATAAATTTTTTTAATATAATATATATATATATATATAATATATATATATATATTATATATTATATATATATTAATTATTATAATTATATTTGAAAGATAAAGTATGTTTTTATTCTAGTAATTATTTTATTAATTTCTCATTAAATATTATAACACTAATATGTAAATGTAGAGTTATAATTAAATTAAGGTAAACACACTTGTTTAGAGTTGAACAATATTACTTCTTTTAAATAATTAGGTTAAAACCATAGCTCCAAAAAATTTTATTTTATTTTCAAATTTTTAATGTTCAAGTTTTTTAATCATACTTAAACTATTTCAATTTTTTTTTAATTGTGGCAAGAAGCTTTCTATTAATAAAAAAGGAGGTACATCACACATACACATAATCAATACAAACCCTATCGTAAAGAGAAGAATCATTGTCAACCTAAAGGACAACATTACAGAGGTAAAATTTGACCATTATCATTTTGCAGTGCACCACGCCACCAAAAGATCGCCATTGGTCAGGGCGAGTATAAAGAAAATAAGAAATAACAACAAACATGTACCAAATTCGACAACGATCATGCCAACTACTTGAGGTCGCAACGACTTGAAGAAGGAATTACTAGATACAAGAGAAACAACTAAACTGCCAGTAAAACAAAAAGAACCAATAACTAAAAAACCCATGAGTGCATGCCAAAATTCCCAGAATAACCATTAAGCCCACAGAAAGGGAGAGATTCAAAACTGGCCATGGTACCCTCCCAATCAATATCACCTTAATGCCATAATCAAAACATGCGACGAGCAAGTACCCAGATTGAGCCATCAAACCATAGAGAATCATCATCCAGAGATAGCACGACCAAAACTCCAAAAGTAGGCCAAACAGTGTCAACACTTTGTGCCATGCAAATCGAACGAGAAGGTCCACCTAAAAGGAAACATACTCTAACATAGCAGAACACGTTGCTCCGTATCACCCTACCCAGTGCAGATGCAACTGATATTGCAAAGCCAAACTCCTCAGATAAACCAACTTCACCCGCACTCCACAGAACCAAAAATAACAATGACGCCACCCAAGCCAAGGAGAAGGAGGGCAAGCATACAACCTCAAATCCTTTCCCACAAGTTATGTACCCTCACCACCCCAAAGACACAAGCCTGCATTTAAATCGATGAGATTTGTAGTACATCTTTCAACACCCTCCACCAATTTTCTGCCATGCCATAACATGTTTGATCCATCTGTTGAGGGGCACATCTCACAAAGAGTCCCCATTAACATTAGTGGTACCACCCATTCACACAAAATTATTTCATTTTTTGAATGAAAAAACATAATCAAAGAATAATACAAAATATTAAATTAAAACCAATCTTTGAAAGAATTCACTATCATTTTCAAATTTTTAATGTTCAACTCTCTAAATCATCTTACATTTTCAAATTTTTAATGTTCAACTCTCTAAATCATCTTACATAAGATATTTCATTATTTAGACATAAACTAATAATAATACAAAATTGTTTGAAGATGGAAAAGAGTATGTTCCACTTCCCCATCTTTATCATAGGTTATGTATTATAAATAATAAAAATAACATTTTATTTATTTATTGTGTGTAAATAGTTATTTTAAAATTATTTATTTTTTAAATATATTTTACTGGTTGAAGATTATACATTTTTGGATTGGATTATACTTTTTTGGATCTAGTTTTTTAATAAAATGATAATAAAGAATAAAGTATTTGTGAATTCTCTTTTAGGGAAGAAAACTAAATTTAGAAGGTGAAACACTTTACACTTTTCCAAATATAATTTATTGGCTGGAGATTGGTTATAAATTTTTTAAATGAATTTTGTGATAAAATAATAGTAATATATTTGAATGTTTATTTATTAATTTAGAATGTTAAATAAGTGTTGAATTTTTTTAGTAAAAATAAACCAATTTTAAAAAATCAAACATCTTCCCTCTCACACATAATGGTTCTATTAAAATTTAAACTTAAATTGTCTCCATTGAAAAATTCTATCCCAACCACTAAACCAGAATGTATATATGAATGAATTGATAAAAATTAAATCCATATTAAACTTTTAAGGAGTTAAAACCTATCTTAAAAACTAAACACTGTAAAATTTGAAAAATCAACATTTTAATTAAAAAAAATTAATGAATGGTATACATAATTTACCATTCCATTTTAGTGCACGCATGAACCTACCTTTTCTTCTTCTAGTTAAGATATCATGGATGACCAGTGGCATAGTTTGACATAAAGACGACACATGAGGTGTTCTCCATAAATTCTTTTGTAAATGTTATAAGTTGATTATTTTGAAAAATTCTTTTCTTTATGACAAGGGTTCATTTAAATGCCGTATTTTATTAAGCATCTCACAACCGACTACCTTTACCTTTAGTGGCTCCCCCACAGATGGAGTATACATCACATGTTTCAATAGTGGATACCTTTGGTTAAACCAGTGTTATAGATGGACATAAAAATGAGAAACTTAGTCATCAATATTTTGAAATTATTAAATATCTCATATCGATTTATTTTAGAATTTTTATAAAATTATAGTTGATATATTTTATTTCAACTTATTAGTTAAAAAATAAATTTATTTAACCAACTGTAATTACAATATATTCACAATATATTCCACTTATGACGAGTGTAATAAGTATTTTAATATGACATTTGTTTTTGGTATTTTAAAGGTTAAAATTTTAATTTAAAATTATGAAAAAATATTAAATTTTTAAGTTTTGAAAGATTTTTTTGGTATATTTTTTAATTCAATTTGTCTAAATTTTGGAACTAAAGCAGAACCGAATTTCGCAAATATTGGAGATTACTATGACGATGCCACAATGGATAAAGTTGCTGAGTTACTCTACGAATACTAGGATCTCTTCCCTACCAATTTTTCGGATTTGAAGGGAATAATTAGTGATTTGGGCGTTATAAAAATCACACTAAAGCTGGACATGAAGCCAATTAAGCAAAGACCGTATCGCCTCAACCCCAAATACAAGGAAAACGTTTGCTAGGAGTTGGATAAGATGTTGGAGGCAGGCATCATAGAACCTATTGAGGAATCTGATTGGGTGAGCCAGATGGTGGTTCAAGGGAAGAAACAAAAAGGTGAGATATGGATTTGCGTAGATCTGTAGAAGCTTAATGATGCATGTGTTCACGACCCATTCTCGATGTCGTTTATAGATGAAGTGTTAGAAAATGTTGGAGGGTAGGAGGCCTACTCCTTCACTGATGGATTTTATGGGTATCATTAGATCAATATCACGCTAGAAGATAGGATAAAAACAACCTTCGCAATAGAACGGGAATGCTTCCAATACACAATGATATCGTTGGGCTTAAGAATGCGCCTGCGATATTCTCCCGTGTAGTCATAACAGCATTCAAGGAGTTCATCCATAAGTTCTTAGAAGTAGACTTTGACGACTGGACAATGTTTGGAATAGTAAAGCGCCATGTAGCAAATTTGCGCCTGATGTTGGATACCTATCATAAATACCAGATCGCACTGAATTTAAATAAATGCACATTTTGTGTTCCCTTTAGGATCTTTCTAGGTCACGTGGTGTGCAAACAAGGATTGATGGTGGACCCTGCGAAGATTACGATGATAGTGAATCTAGAGGCCCCGAGGAACATTAAGTAGCTCCGTGCAATGCTGGCACATACTGGATATTATAGAAATTTATCAAAGCTTATGCTCATATTACTGTGCCCATGGAGAAACTGTTGAAGAAGGACGCAACATTATGCTAAGACGAAGAATGTCAGTGCACCTTAGATGTGTTGAAAGAGAATATGGTCACTGCGTCGATCTTGCTATTCCTAGATTAGAAGAAGGAGTTTCATGTGCATGTGGATGCCTCTTACATTACGTTGGGTGTAGTGTTAACACACGTCAGTGAAGGAGAAATGGAACATCCTATATCCTTCCCGAGTAGGAAATTATTTAAGGCTGAGAAGAATTATTCAACGACTAAGCGCGAAGGTTTGGCCATGGTGTACGCGCTACAAATGTTCAGACATTATCTGTTAGGAGGGCATTTAAGATTTACACAGATCATTTTGCCTTGAAATATCTGGTCAATAAGACTATGTTGGGAGGGAAGATCTGCAGATGGTTGCATTTATTTTAGGAGTATGACTTTGAAGTCATTGTGAATCCAGAAAGGTTAAATACGGGACTTCACCATCTATCATGGATTGAAATAGGAGAGGAGCTTACTAATATGGAGGAAGGGTTTCCAAATGCGTAGCTCTTTGTGGTGCACGTAGTAGAAAACCATTTTTCTGATATTATCCACTTCTTGACTACAAGGATGGTACCAGAAGGATAGAAAAGTCAACAGAAAAAGGAATTAGTATTGTGCGCAAAAGACTTTTCAGTTATTGCGAGACATATGTATAAGATGGGTGCATATCAAATATTGTGAAGATATATGTCGGATTTTGAGCAGGATAGGATTTTCGCTGAAGCTCATGGCGGAGTTGTGAGATGCCATTATGTAGGGAAGGAAACTGCGCAAAATATTTTGTGCGTAGGGCTATGGTGGCCTAACTTGCACAAGGATTCCAAAGCGTATTGTAAGGCATGCGATGCACGTTAAAGAATTGGAAAATCATCGCAAAGGGATGAGTTGCCACTACAACCTCAAGTATCTTTACAACTATTTGATAAATGGGCAATTGATTTTGTTGGGCCAATTCAGCCCCTAGGAAAGAAAACAGGTGTGAACTATATCATCACCGTGATCGAATATCTAACCAGATGGGTGGAAGCATAGTTGGTTAAGGATTTTACAGGATCTACAACAACAAAGTTTTTGTTTGAATATGTCTTAACTAGATTTAGCTTCCCGAAATTGTTGATGAGCGATATAGGTACACACTTTCTGAACGAAACGATCAACACATTGATATGAAATAAATTTATAAATTTGAGCATGGGAATGCCCGCCTCAGCTAGATCATGAAAATTATATGATGATGATGTATTGTATTGTATCTTATACAAGTCACCTTCCAGTTCGAATACCTCGGATCCTCATGATAAAGCATTTCACCCGACATCAAATATTTATGACTTCATGCTTTAGTGGGCAACTGTTATAGACATATTTGGGCACTACAACCCCAATCTTATATGTCAATAAACTAGGGCTATTTAACCCCTAAAAGTGTTGTTTCATACCCTAAGGGATCATGGTCAACTGATTACATCATTCCCAAAAAGTTCCACCTAAAAAACCATCCAGAACTGGCCAAAACTCGACCATATTGACTGCTCCTCTGTCAGGGTGCGATGCATACTGACTTCTACACTAGCCAGGTGTGATGCATACTGAAGAGGCCTTCTGTAGGGTGCGATGAGTGAGAATGGGCAAATGTCTGAGATAGTTTGCTAAGTGGATGCTCATGGAATCTTCTAGAAACTTCTCCTATGACACTTGCCTCTCTGAATTTTCCCAGGGATGAGTAAGGAGATCCATGGAAATCTCCACGTGACCCAAGAACAACAAGTGGAATGACACTAATAAAAAACCCAGAGATGACTCACACCCTTGCACACATCTATAAATGGATCCCTCATCTGAGAGATCTGGAGGTTGGAATTTTGTAATTTGTAAGGAAGTGCTGATAGTTTGTATTTGAGAAAGAGCATTATATTGTTGATGTGATCTTGCTTTTCATGAGGTGAAGAGGGTTTTGATGCTGGATCAGACAGCTGGGTTGTAATTCTCCCTTTTATTTAATAAAGTTCTTTGAGTTTTCCTCCATATAATCATGTATTTGTGAATGTTGTTATTTGTGAATTCCATTATATGTTCATTGCATTTTTTATTCTGTAATGCTTATGATATAATAGATCAAGATGCTTTGACGATGTTTTGTTACTTTGTTTCTACAAGTATTCTCGAAGCGGGATAAGTAGGAGAGGAGTTGCAAGCTCTGTCAAGGGGGAGAGAGATCAAACAAGGAGTTAAGAGGAATATCCAGGTTGGTTCCTTTGCCTCTCTCTTATCTATCATACATAGAGGAAATCACAAATTGCTTTAAACTATTTGTTTCTAGGGTAGCTACCTGTTAGGTAAACTTGACTCAGGATAGAGTCAAAGTTGACTAGGTTAAACAGTGATGGTTTTGGGGCACATGGTATTTTGCACCCATAGTATTCTGCTCGTGGTATTATATGTAATGGAGCTTATAAAAGGATGGAAGGACTTCATTGTAATGCAAGACCTAGAGGTGAGTGGTGAAGGCTTACTTGGTCGGATTGGCTAAGGTTTTGGCCAATGCTAATGAGATCTTATTAGTAAATTTCTTAACAACTGGTATCAGAGCCAGATATTGGCTTCAAAGGGATTCTTTGATGCCAGGGGTTAATAGTGCCTGATGATATCATTGCAACCTTTTTACAGATCTGGTTCTAGAAAATAATAGTCGAACAATTGTACGCGGAAGAACCTTGAGGAGAATGTGTAGAAGATAGTGCCATAACTGCCAGGAATCACAGTGCATTTGCGATATTTACCGGTTTGGAACATGCTCACGAATTGTTTGGGATTCATGCTACTATTTAAAGAAGGTCAGCAGAAGAAAATTGTTCATGCGGCTTCGAAAATTGTTCCTTTCTGCTACGTGAGGCCACCGGTGTTGGAATCTACAAGGTTCTCGACAGGCTCGCAGTTGGAGCAGTTTGATAGAATTTTTTAAGCAAATCAAATTGAGAGATGATGGATCAAAATCACAACAACAATAAACAAAAAAAAATAAATTAATGAAGTCAAAATTATTGCATGTAAATGGGCATACTACTGTAAGACCTGGTAAGGCATGTGTACTCCTCGGTGATCACTGGTAAATTCTAGGTTAGACTTAGGTGATAGGGGGGGTGTCGGGTTAACAATAGCCCGGGTAAAAACTCTGAGGGGGGTAAGAGCTAGAGTGAGTGGGATGGTCTCACTTAGCAGGTTTGGCTGGAGTTAGTCAAGGAACCCCAAGTCAAGTTTAAGGGGGGAATTGTTAGGTAAACTTGACTCAGGATAGATTCAAAGTTGACCAGGTTAAACAATGATGGTTTTGGGGCACATGGTATTGTGCACCCATAGTATTCTGCTCGTGGTATTATATGTAATGGAGCTTATAAAAGGTTGGAAGGACTTCATTGTAATGCAAGACCTGGAGGTGAGTGGTGAAGGCTCACTTGGTCGGATTGGCCAGCGTTTTGGCCAATGCTAATGAGATCTTATTAGTAAATTTCTTAACACTGCCAATCCTAGAGGGCTATTCGATCGAAAAGACACTAGTTTTCTCGAAAACACTCAATATGAAGCTGCAAGTAATCTTTTGAATTTGTGTTTTCAGGAAACTTGTGTAATTGAATCCCTGCAAGCATCCTTCACAAATATTTTTCCCGTAAACACAATTACCAATTCAACAACAAAAGCAATTGAGATATATCCTGGAAAACATTTGAACATTAGTAACCATTTACAATCATCACAAGAACAAAAGGTAATAGCATTACTACAAAAATACTCAAAAGCTTTTTCCTAGGATTACACAGATATGCAAGGAATTCATCCTAACACATGTATCCACCACATCTATATAGATGACTAGATTAAACTAGTAAGGTAGCCTCAAAGGCGAATGAACCCCATGATGAAGGAAATAGTGAAAGAAGAACTATAGAAACTTCTTCAAGTTGGGTTCATCTATCCTATTTCAGATAGTCAATGGGTATCCCCCTTAGTAATTGTACCAAAGAAAAATGGGAAGTGGAGAATATGTGTGGACTATCGGGAATTAAACAAAGCAACATTAAAAGATCATTTTCCGCTACCATTCATTAACCAGGTTCTAGACACATTAGCTAGGAAAAAAACCTTTTCCTTTCTAGATGGGTTTAGTGAGTATAACCAGATTAGAATAGCAACGAAAGACCAGGACAAAACAACATTTACCTGCCCATGGGGAACCTATGCATATAATTTTTTTCCATTTGGACTATGTAATGTGCCTACTACTTTCCAAAGAGCAGTGCTTGCAATATTTTCTGATTTGATCCATGAATGTGTAGAAGTCTATATGGACGATTTCACTGTATATGGAAACACATATGACGATTGTTTGAAAAATCTTGAGAAAGTTTTGAAACGATGCATAGAGACAAATCTGTCCCTGAGTAATGAAAAATGCTACATGATGTTAACAGAAGGAATAATCTTGGGACACCATATTTCCTCATCGATAATTAAGGTGGATCCAACTAAAATACAAGTCATTGTGAATTTAATGCCACCTACAACTCAAAAGGAGGTAAAAAATTTATTGGGGTATGCAAGCTACTATAGGTGATTTATAGAAAACTTCATCAAAATAGCACAACCTCTATTCAAGTTACTTCAAAAGGGTGCAAAATTCTAATGGACAAATAATTGTCCAAATGCATTCTAAATATTGAAAGAAAAACTATCAATTGCCCCCATTCTTCGAGGACCAAATTGGTCTTTGCCATTTCATATTTCAACTGATGCGTCTGATACTGCCATAGGTGCATCACTTGGATAGAAAGAAAACCTATTCAATTATGCTATATACTTCATAAGCAAAAACTTAACACCAACAGAATTGAACTACATAGTCATAGAGAAAGAAATGTTAGATGTAGTACATGCAGTAAACAAATTCAGGCATTACATAATAGGATACCAAGTATTTATTCACACAAACCATTCAGCAATCAAATACTTAATGAAAAAATCAATCATAAATGGAAGAATAACAAGATGGTTACTGTTAATGCAAGAATTTAACATTATAATTCAAGATCGATTGGGGAAAGACAATCAAGTAGCTGATTTCCTTTCAAGGTTGAATACGCCTGGTGATCCAAATCCTGTTGCAGATAATTTTCTAGATGAACATTTGTTTTCAATAACTATAAAAACACCATGGTTTGCAGATATAGAAAACTATTTATCCTCTGGGAAATTACGAATTCAATTCACAAAGAAACAAAAATGAAAGATCATTAGAGAAAGCTCTAGATATAGTTGGGTGAATGGTGACCTGTTTTATACTAGCTCTGATTTAATAATAATAAAATGTGCTAGAGAAGATGAAATACTAGAAATTTTGAAAGCATGTCATGATGAACCATGTGGTGGTCATTTGGAAAAGGAGAGAACAGCCTACAAGGTGCTGCAATTGGGCTACTACTGGCCAACAATCTTCAAAGACTCCAAAGCCTATGTCAAGAGGTGTGACGGTTGACAAAGAATTGGGAGACCAATAGTATCAGATGAGATGCCAACTAAACTAAAAGTGCTCATAGAACCGTTTGAGAAATGGGCTCTGGATTTTGTGGGACCAATAAATCCACCATCAAATGGAAAGAAGTACATCTTGGTATGTACAGATTATGTAACTAAGTGGGTGGAAGCAATGCGGTAGCAAGGGCAACAAAGAATATAGTAGTCACATTCCTCTTTGAGGAAATTTTTGTTACATTTGTTGTACCCAGATAGATTGTGACTGACCAAGGCGCACAGTTCACTTCAAAACTTGTTCAGGATCTTACAGAAAAGTACAAGATCAAACAGAGGAAATCAACACCGTACGATCCTCAAGCAAATGAACAAGTGGAAGTGACAAATAAAGTCCTAGAAAACATAATGACAAAGATAGTACAGATGAATAGGAAGGACTAATCAGAAAATTTAAGAAATGCACTATGGGCGTACAGAATAACATGGAAAAACACAATTGGGTTTAGTTCATACCAGTTAGTGTATGGAAAGGAAGTCTTACCGTCCATAGAATTTCAGATACACACATTTAAGTTGGCAACAAAATTAGGAATAGAACTATCTGAAGCACAACAACAGTGGATAATGGAATTGAACCAACTAGATGAACAAAGACAACAAGCAGTAGAACACATAAAACTGGTGTAGTTGCAAAGAATGAAATGGCATGACAGATTCATCAAGAACAATACATTCAAAAAGGGGGACTGGGCAATACTGTTTGACTCCAAATTCAAATATTTCAAGGCAAAGTTCACAACTCATTGGATAGGGCCATATGAGATCGAGGAAATCTTTGACAATGGAGTTCTTCAGATAAAAACAATTGATCAAGAGTCTACATCATTTTTAGTAAACGTATATAGGCTTAAAGTTTACAATAAGCCTATCAATAGAGAAGATTTTGTGAAACAACTGACACAAGAGACAGATCTGGAAGTAATGGAATGGCATAGACATATGCCTTCCAGTACCCCAGATGACGAAGAATAAATAAAAATAAAATAAAATAAATTAATAAAAAGTTTGGTAGTGAAAACTAGGCAACTAGCACCAAGAAAACAGGAATTCATTAAGGAAAACAAACTCGTTTTGGCCTATATGAATTCACAATTTCTGGTCTACACACAACAGTTTTATTTTGCAGAAGAGACTCCAAAGAAACAAGACTTGAGGACAAGTCTACAAATAAGCAAGGGGAAAGTCGCAAAAGAAACTTAGTTGAGCAGTTGGACGTTTGAGCAGCTGAATTGATGACGAAACTTGTATTGTATGGCAGTAGGGACCTGAAACATTTTTGAACCCATTAAACAAAAGGGACCTGAAATGTTAGAAAAAAAATGTATATACTGCATAAAAATGTACATGACAGTAGTGACCTGAGTTATTATGAATCAATTGCAGACGGGACCTGAACGACATCAACAATCAATGGACCTGAATCAATGAAGGATGCAAGAACAAGAATCAGAAATAAAGTTTATTCAATCCATCTTAGATATTTCATCAAAAGATATTTGACCAAAAGACATCATAGGCTTTATCAAAAATTATCAGGGAGCACAAGCACTGTAAGTACAAAGTTCTGCTCTTTAAAATTCACTTTTTTTTTAGAAATTTTTAGTAACATGTTAAAATTAAAGTTAGTACCTGAAAACATAATTTTACTTACATCTTCATTTCACTACCCTCATCCTATTATTTTTCATTTCACTACCCTCATCCTATAATTTTTAATTATGGTCTATATTCATAATTCCATACTCCATTCCATATCCATTTCATTTCCTAACCATAAGTTTTTTTTGAAAAGAAAAAAGGATTAGAATAGAGGGTTCAACAATTGAAACCCTAGAACCTGCACAACCAATACCAACATTAGTATCATGGAATTAATTTTAAAACATGACCTAAATGTGGTCATTTTTAAAATTAAAAAGAGTTATATTGAAATACAAACATATGGAAACATGCACATTATAACAAATACAAAGTGGAAATGATTTATTGTAATACGTTATAATGGCGCATAAGAAATGATACTATTGAAGTGACAAGGGTAATTATAAAAAAACATACAATGCAAATACATATTATTATGATAATCAAACAATGCATGTTATGAATGCTTCGAAGGAATAAGCCGTAGGTAATGGAGGAAGTGGATATAAGGAAAAGGACGATGACAATTTAATAGGGATAAGACCATACAACGTGCAATCAAAACCATTCAAATGGAAATCATAACATAATGCATAACAAATATGAGCCAAAAATAATGAAACATAGGGTTTGCAAATAATACGATGGTATAAGTGGCATATCAGTCAAGGTCAAAAAATGAATGCTGCGATAGTACTAAGGAATTATATGCGGGACAGTCACGACAGTCACGATGGAATGAGGGACAACCACGATGGAAGACATTAGAGTAGGTAAACAATCAAACACGGTTTTAAATACAAACAGCAGAGTTTTCAAACAACACCATGAGCTTGCAAACAGTCTGCCATTGTATACACAGCTATTGTGAATATCGTTCCCTCTCCACCATCAAAGCCATTCTGAAGGCTTAGGGAGAGAAACGGGATATTGCGAAAGCGTTTCAACATATGGTTGTGAGCTTGAGATGTGTGTTTGAGTGAAGAAACATTAGAAGAGAGGAAAATAAACCAAGAAGGCAACGACAAAAGATATAGCGGTTGGGGATTGGAGTGATAAGGAGGAAATCCAGTGAGGATCAAGAGATAAGCCGAGAAGACTAACAAGGAAAGTGGAGTTAGTTCAAAGAAATATTGTGTGAAATAAGGTAATATCAAAACTTGATTTCCCTCATTGAATGCAATAGATGGTTAAGAGGAAATCACAGGATTATTTCATTAAAATAGAGTTTAAACTCTGAGATAGGGAAGCGCTCCAACTTCTGTTGATTTTTGTCATTAGATGTCTCTGCCAACAATCAAAGAATAGATGTTTTAACCAAGATTTAACAAGTGGAAACCATAATAAAATGCAGGTCGGTTGAGTCAAGATCAAAGGAAATCAATATAAGTCATTATAACCAGGTAACCGCCGAACTGAATGTTTGAATGCAGAACTAAATGTTTTCATTAAGACTTGAGTAATGAAATGAAGTGTTTAGTGTAGTTATGAATACATAAACAAAAACTTTTGCCAAGAATAATGAAAACAAAGTGTTAAAGTGTAGTTTTGAAAACACATGTCGTCGCCAAGTTAAAACAGAGAGTTTGATTGTAATTTTGATTGCATAAACACGTATTGGATAATGAAACAGAATGATGAGTTAAGATCTGGTTGCATGAATGTGTGTCTACACCAAATTGGTCAATAAAACAGAGTATTGAACCTGCAAAGGAATGCATAAAAATGGTCTGTTGAATACACAGTGAGTTCAAAATCCATGGTTTTATTGTGTAAACAATGAGTTAAAAAGGAAAAAAAACCAAGGCTTGAATACATAGACAACGGATTTAAATGCATAAATAGTAAATTTGATTGCATAAACAGTAAGATTAATTTCATACACAGTGGCATTAATATGACAAATAGTAAACAAAGAAAAGAACTCCAATTTGTTTATGAACGAGATCTGAGTAATGGTGTTGACATATGATTTGTTTGACATAAGAATGAGTTGAGAGAAGTCACAATGAAATTCGAAAAGAAAAATCATGATATGATTTTGTTTATAAAAAAAAACAAAGATCGATTTCCAAGTCTTCATTTATAAACAATGATATGCATGAAGGAATACTTTGTTTCTATGGATAGAACAGGGATGTGATAGAAAGGGACATAGCGAGAATGGATTTTGCATCAGAAAAGGCAATTTGATTTTGTTTTTCAGTCATAGAGGTTAATAAAAAAACATTGATTCATTGATTCCAGAAAAACATAGACAAAAAGAAGCTTGGTTTTATCATTCTAAAGAATAACAAGAAAGAGGTAAGCCTTCTACAAACTCAATCAAAAAGGATTTGTATGCAGAAATGAATATTATTTTTATTGTTCAAAATTAAATTAATGATAGTAGAAGGGTATGTCCACTAGTTTTCAGAAAACATGGCCACCAGGATAGAGCCAAAATTTCAAATAGAATAATGGAGGAAGGAAACAATAGAAAAGTTGTATCAGGCAATACTTATAGGGTTTTTACAAAGATTCAATGGTTACAGTGAGGGGGTAACCAAAGAATTTGTGAATAACTATACTCAGGAGCAAACAAGGATAGGGAATCTAATCATTCCAGTAACTCAAGAATACATTTCCCAAGCACTAGACCTTCCACTAACAGGGAAAAATTATCACAAGGGTCCACATTTCAAGGAGAAAGCATGGACTTTCTTCTTGGAGAAAAATAGGAAGGGAACCTTTGACAGAGCCAAAGGTATACCTAGGGAGTGGTTCAATGAGCCATGGGGAGAACTAGTCTTGATTATTTAGAAATTCTTCACTTGTGATAGGGGACAGAGTGTGGCACACTTGTATCATGTTAGGCTCCTCCAACACATTAAGGGGGAAGTCAAAATAAACCTACCATACTTCTTGTTCCAAAGTCTCATTAAGATGATAGAATCAGCAAGAAATGAGAATAAACCAAGGGAGGCACAATTCTATCATCAGGGGCTCATAAAAATACTTGTATAATATCAAGTCAAAACACAGGGCATAACTTGGAGAGAGTTTTTAAATCAAAACCAGTATCAGGAACAGATCATTGAGGAATAAAAAACAGGAAAGCAGGAAACTAGGGGCATTATGACTTCACCATTTTATCCCAAAACCACGTCCAAGAAACAAACAAACACTGTCATGGTTGAAAAAGAAACATCCAACATATCTGCTCCTAGGAAGCCTAGGACGAAGAGCCCAGTAGAAACAAGTAGCATGGACCAAGAAGTACAAATTGTAGAAACATGTTCTACAGAGAAGTAGGTAGAGGATATCATTGAGAGACTAGAGAAAGAAACTATAGAGAAAGACTCTTATTTTGATGATGTGGCAGCAACATCATTTGCAAAAGACACACAGGAACTCGAAAAAGAGTTACACTAGAGCAAAATTAAAGAATTAATAGACCAACTAGAAATAAATAAGATTCTGGAAAAACACTTGAAAAAGGAAAACAAGGCAAGTAAGAAGAGTAATGCAAAGCTAGTTAAGGAGAATGAAACATTAACTAAAGAAATAGGCAAACTAAAGAGAAAGAATGGCATACTTTGCAAATAGGCATTCAAGTGGCATAAGGAAAAGAACATGTGGAAAAAACAAATATGAAAAACAGAAGGTCAAGGCTACTTTGTATAAAGAAGAACACAGCATGGGGATAGATTATCTGTTAGAGGCAGCACAGCAGGAGGCATCTAGGTCAAGAACAGGATACACAGCAGGGGTAAGGAGGTCCAAGAGGAAGAAACAAGCATGAGGACATGCTTGAAGATGAGCAAGGGGGAGATGTTAGCCCTCATTTTTGGTCCATTTTTTCTTAAGGAAACTTACTTCTCTTATATTATCCATCAATTTTCCATCACATCCACCTCATTTTGATATATTTTATGCACATTCAGGTATTTAATTTTAATTTTGCAATTTCTAGAAGTTTTTATGAAAATTAAATTTCAAGTGCAATTTTTGGACAAAATAAGAAATTCCTGTAATAGCTATATGGATGTCATACTTGCAGGACACCCGGGCTCGAGCTAGATACATGAATGGAAAGCTTTGGAACTAGGACTTAACTAGCTCTAATTGGTTTGGTCAAAACAAGCTAAATCAGGCCCGTCAAAGCTGGTCAAAATGACCAGTCATCCAGAAAATCCCTAGGAAATAGGGAAGTTTTGTGATTTCATGGGATTGTCCATATTTTTAATGATAGATTGGATGGATTTGACTTGGATAGATGGATATTAGTAGATAGAGTTTTTAGATAGACTTTATATCAGTCTGTTTCATGATCTTCTATTTAAAGCCAAAACTTTGAAGGCTTGTGTGTGTAGTTTTAGCATAACTTTATGCTGAGACATTTGAATATTTGAATTTAATTTCAAGAACTTTTTCTACTCCCATTTTGTTGTTTATTGGTGTGGATGAGTGACTGAATTTTCAATAGTTGATAGCATCCAGAAGTGTGCAAGGCAAGGGTGGAGGGCCCCCACTCCAAGCTAAGTACACTTCATTGTTAAACTATCTTAATTTTCATGTACTAGTTGCTTAAGAATTATTCACTTGTTTTGTTTCAGATTTGCTTACTTGAATTGATGAGTAATGATTTATATTGTTGATTAATCTTAGTTTTTTTATCACTTTTATGAGAAGGGACAACAAAGGGTTCAATTTAAATCCTCCTTCTGTTGAATTAATGGATCAAAACTAGAATTCATCTCTAGTGTGTTTAAGCAGTTTTTATGCAATTTCAGTTTTCTAACAATAGCATAATGATGAGTGAATTGTGATGAGGAATACCAAAGATCTCTTATGTTAGGAGTCTCCTTCATTGTTTATTCATGCATCTTGAGCTGGTGTTAATTAATGATTTTTTATTTTTGTTCATTAAGCAATATTGTAGAGGAAGGACACAAATGGTTCTCTTAAGTTAAGAGCCACTTCATCTTACATACATTGCAAAAGTGAATTAGAAATTGTCTAAATAGATTTATATTTGTAATATGCACTTCCTTAAATCCTTATATTTTATCTTCTAAGCTTCGCTACATCTGATATCCATACATTGTGGACATGCCTCCAAGTTTTACAAACCTGGATTGATAATGAATACTTGTGTTAATTTGTATTAATAAATTAGCTCAACATAGAGCTTGAGAAGTGTTGGCTTTGACTTGGAAACCCATCCCAAAGCAGGCTTTCAACATCAAGGCAATGGTTGTATGCTTCCCTGTTCCATTTATTTTTAACACAATACATGTTTACTTTCCATAAGCGTGTAAATGACTATTTTCTTAGTATGATGCTCCTTGATCTGTCATATGGTTTACATTAGAATGCATATGTTATGTTTTTCCTTTGTTTTCTTTGTTTGATCTCTCTTGCAATTATTCGTTTGCAATAGAATAGCAAGGATTGAGCTTGGAAGTGAGGAGATTGAGATCAACATCAAAAAGCTACCACATATGAGTGAGGTAGGCCATATTTCCTCTCTCATGTCATTATGGCTTAAACTAGGAGAGTTTTGTATGTATTTGTTTCAGTTGTTACTAGATCTGCTCATTGGACTAAAGGGATCGCTTCTATCAATATAAGGGTTTGCCTAGATAAAAAATTGGTGAATCCATTGGAGAGGCATATATCCCTTTCAACCCTCCTTTAGCATTTGGAATTTTTTATTAGTTTGGCCACCTTTCAATGATCCTTGGTTTTGATTGCGTTTGAGTTTGTACTCTGAGTAGTCGGTCATTTAGGATATCAGGTCTAGGGTTTTTCTCAAGATCTACTTCATTTTCCTAAAATTTCCTCGCTCATGGTGTTTTTATCAGTTACAGTCGTGCTGACAATGCTAAATTTTCCAAGTACAATTGCGTTGGAAACCTTGTCTTCCACTGTCTGCCCACGCTGGTCCATTTTCTCATCCAGCATAGATTTTGTTGAGTAAAGTAGTGTAACCAGCACCAATTTTTCTATGTAAAGTAGTGTTGATGACCCTATCAACACGGATTTTGCTATGTATAGTAGTGTTGATCCTTAAAATTGAGAATATTTAGGGTTTCTACCAAAAATCACAGTGTGTCCTGATCTCTTGTTGAATGTTAGTTTTTTTTTTGCTAATTTTAATTCAGATTTATAAGCAAATTCTTGTCCATTGCTTCATGTGCATAAGTTTTCTTATGGTGTTTGTGAATGTAAACAAGTAAATTTAACAAGTTTTATGTTAAGTTCATGAGAAAAATAACATGAAACGCAAGTGTTGAACAACAACAATCAAAATGTACAACAAACCATTCAAAATAACACTTAACACAATGTTTTGATGAAGGAGTTCACCCCTCTTGGGCTACATCTCCTTGGTCCAACTTCCATATCTTT
Source organism: Pinus taeda (assembly GCA_000404065.3). Classification (NCBI taxonomy): domain Eukaryota; kingdom Viridiplantae; phylum Streptophyta; class Pinopsida; order Pinales; family Pinaceae; genus Pinus; species Pinus taeda. The sequence continues at coordinate 37,144 of APFE030167005.1, read as the reverse complement.
GGCCTATGTATTAGCTCAATAATGGTAAAACGATGTTGTTTACAAAACTCTACTACTCCTAAAACTTGCTTCAATGTGTTTAGAATGCTCAAATCAGCTAGGAATACCTTTTCCTAATCTCAATTTGGTCGAATTTCGCTCCAGTTATGACCAAAACTACTTTCTCCTAGAAAAAACCCTCTAAAATTGGAGGAACTCCAGTTAACTCCACTAAACTTGGAGTTTCCACCGAATTTGGAGGGGTCCGCTAAACATTCCTCCAAACTAACTGTGGGTTAATTAATGCTAAGCGTGATTAACTAGGAGATAATTCAGATTGGCACTTAATCCACATTTTAATGCAAAACGTTAGTTTAACCTGGTGGTCTTCATGGAATAGGTCACATGTCATGGTTTAGTGGTTAGGCTGGAAGTTATGGTTTCTTGGCACGTTGGTTTGGTGATTTTTCAAAGAACTGTTAATGGGTGGCTTGTGTAGTGTTCACATGGGAGGGTTGTCCTGCGAGCTGGCCCTCCTAACCTCCAACCGTTAATACAATACACAACAAATATACGCGGAGAGCATGGTATGTTAAGTCATAGGGCTGTGTTGTAGTGGAAATGTGTTGTGGTTTTTCGGTGTAGGTCATGGGTTCGACTTTGCCGACCTTCCATAAATTTTACTGTACACCGATTAACTAGCCCGACTATTGGGGAGGGACACATGGCGGCCTCCGAGCTTTCCACTTGTCCACTCCTCATTGGTCCATCATTAACCAATGAAAACTTGCCAACGCACCAAACCATAAGCCAACCACAAGATGCCACTTGTCATAATCTGAATGGAGGTTGACCATCCATTGACCTTTCCCAATCGTCTTCCACGTTAGCAATACAAACTGCTAACTGTGCAGTGGCTGTACTTTTTTTTTCAAAAATTCCACTAGTTGGCAAAGTAGACAGAACATGATATCTTCCTCATGCAAACTCAGTTTTCAGTGAAACGAGTTGCATTGGGATAATTTCACCGAGACAGACGCAGTTGTTCAGGTTTTGAGCCATTATGAGAACTTCTATTTTTGAGCTAAATACTTGTTAGGATATTTTGACACATAGGAAATAGTTAAGTATAACTTGGTCTAGTGCAGAGTTAGATAAATTGTGTTTCTTTCCTATGTACTTTCGTAACTTACAATCTGACGGTCATGATATGTTCTAGACATGAAGTGATCTGACGATTCATTCTCTCCTCATTATTACTGACACATGATCTGTGGCTTAGCACCTGATTGGTCCATGATATCTATTTAAAGAGCATGGAGGGTCATTTGTAAGGTGATCGTTCATGAGAGAAGCTTACATAAATTTTCTTTGTTTTATTAATAAATTGTCTGAAGTGGCCACATTGGCTCAGGTCGTGGATTATTTCCCTCTTTGATTATTTTAACCACGTCAACAATACTGGTGTACTGATCTGTGATCTGTTTGTGAGAGGTGTCCTTTGGTGTTCTATCTGAGGAACTTACTGTAGTGTCAGAAGATTGTCCTACCATGACATCCTTTTGCCCAATAATTCTCTCTTTTTCATATATATTTACCACTTAATAAATCCATATCTACCAGGTTTTGATGAAGGTATGCATTAGTATGTCTTCTTGTTCATATTCAGCTGTATACCCTATTGTTTTATTTAAAGTTGTAATTAGCTACAGAATGAGTCTGTTTCCGTAGCTAGTCCAGGATTTCGTAGCTGTCTTCATTGTTCGTGAGGTTCTAGAGTTTGAGGTCAGCAACAAAGAGTGTGAATGGATAGAGGATGACTCCCTCATGGATACCTTCCTATCCACTCGAAATTGTTTGCTAAAAGAGGCACAGGAGATCGCGGTCAAACTCTGAGTCAACTGCCAGATTAATGTAGAACAGAACTCAAGATCAATTGAAACCTTATCGTCTTGCTTTCGAAATAGAAAAATGACGGTTTCATGATATAAGTTTATATAGGATTAAGAGATATTAGGCTTAGGATCTTCATACATTTATGCAAAGAGACCCGCTATAAAGCTAATGGCTGCACTGTTATTTGGGGTGCGCACCGAATGATTTGTTTTCTGAATAATCTGCGAATTTTGTGTGAATGAATTTGGTTTTTGTGTGCAAGCGTTGTATTGATTTGAAGCTCTAAACTGCTATGTGGAGGGCCGCTACAAATAATGGCAGGTTTTAATCAAATACAATCTGATTTCCTTTAATTATTTAATTGCTCTATTTTGTGTGATAATGCCGTATAATGATCTCAAATTAATATCTGCATAAGAAACTTAATTTGCTTTATACCTAGATTAGACTGTTATTTACTTTGCTTTATACCTGGTACTGCACAGTTATTTCCTTTTCTTATTATCCATCATAATTGAAGTGTTCAATTCATAGATGTTGCTTGCATTACTTTGTTTGAGCCGAAATTGAACAAGCGAGAAGACCTCTCCTAAAACAATTGAGTTCAACAATATTCCTTCATAGCTGCTAGAGTAAGGTTTCATTTTGCACTTAGAAAATTAGGAGCTACAGAAAATAGATTTAAGATCAAATCCCAACAATCTAACATAAGTAAAATCATCCTCACATCATCCACAAACTGATTGGATATAGATTAATTCCTAGGAAACTTAATCAAAATCCCTAAGAATTACAACACTAATGCAATTGGAAAACATTGAACCATCTTATGTTTATACTTTGAGAAATACATAACGACCTAGTAAACAACTTCTAAGAACATATTGTGCACCTATACTTCATCATTCTACGCACCCTGGTTGACAATTTATGATTTCCAATTCAAGGACATTGAATTGACCAAACATTTTGGCGCCATTGCCAGGGAAGTATAATTAGAAGTAAACAAAAAAAAGGACAAACAAAACCATCATTAATTTAAAACATGACTTGCCTAGGGATAGAGACTCTAGGGGTAGATTTGTAGGACGATGAAGAAGTTTAATTCCCACAAATCCACTCATTCCACCACGATTTCGAGATTCCACACCACCTACTCAAACCCAAATTCCATTTAGAGGTCAACAAAGACTCCCTGAAGTCTCAAGATCAGAAATTCAATCCAAAACTTCACCTACTTCTTCTACTGAAGTTGTAATTGAATAAAATCCTACATCCCCAACCACAGGAGTAATCTTTTTGTCCCCCACTTGTGAGCAAATCGTGGGAGAAGAATTAGAAATTCCTAGTGAAGAGGAGGAATTGGAAACTTATTCTGAACAACCATTGATAGAGGAACCAAAAATATTAGAAGAACACTATCTTAGCTCCGAAGAATCTATCATGGCTGAAGAAGGAGGAGAAGTACACAATGTCCATGGTGAAGAGGATAGGATTGGAGGCATAGGAAGAGGAAGAGGTAGAGGTAGAGGAGGGGGTAGAGGCAGAGGAAATCAAGATCCTTCGGGATTCCCTATTCTTGATGAAGATACAACCCTAACAATGAAAAATATATCACCCTCGATTCTTCCTAATTTCCATGGGAAGAGAAACGAAGATCCGGAGACATTTCTCTTCGAAATTGAAGTATTATGCAGACCATATGACTATCTGCATGATGCTCAAAAGTTGAAATTGTTCCCTACCACATTAGAAGGCTCAGCATTAAAATGGTTCATGAGTCTAGGAGTGCATTCCATAACAAGATGGGCACAGATGAAGGAGGCTTTCTTGGGCAAGTATAGAGATTATTGTATGCCTAGTGACCTTAAAGATGAAGTCTTCAAAATGATACAGAAAGAAGATGAGAATCTTGAAGACTTGGTAGAAAGATTTTTTTATAATGTTAAAAGACCAAAAATGGATAATTTGGATGAAGAAACCTTAAAAGCTCTTTTACTCAGAGTCGTTAAATATGAATGGATCGATTTACTTAACCTAACAGGAAAAGGAGATATTTCCCAACTACGATTTGTAGATATTTGTGATTTATGTGTACATATCTCAAGGGGCAAAGCAAGAGTTGGAAAGAGTCCTAGAGACCCTCTCTTAGCAAGAATAAACAAGTCTACAGATGGGACAGTTAGTAGGGCAGAAATAGGAAATCTCCTTGACACCTTTAAAACAGAAATTTTAGGGAGCTTAATTGAACAAATAGACACCCTTAAAATAAAAAACAAGAAAAATTCCGAAAATGTTGCATTATCTATCTTCTGTCCCAAATTTCTAGAGAAACATGCTCTACGAGAGCATCCCTTAGACTCAAAAGCCATAGAAAACTATGTCATATGTGAAGATAATCATGATACAAAGGAATGGACATCCTTACCAAGTCTTAAGGATGTATTCAATGATGAAGGAATCTCAGAACCAGTAGACCCTCTCTATTTTATAGCTAAAAGACCATGGCAAAACCCCCAACTGAATCAACCACAAGGATTTAGACCACAACAATTTTCCCAATCTTCACAAAGTAATTGGAATTCATCCTGGCAACCTTGGGCTCTGCCACAATCACAACCTTGGAATCAAGGATGGAAAAATCCTTATGGAGACTATGCTCAATATCAACAATAGTCACCATCCTACATTCCACCACAATTATTAACCTCGTCCAATCAAATTACTCAAATCAATCAACTGCCACAAGTCCTAGTACAGAGTCAGAACCTGCAACTTTCCCTACCATTTCCACAAAAATCAAATCAACTACCCACTCAACCACTTCCAAATCCTAATAATAAAGTACCAGAACAACTGGTATACAATATGGAGGGTCAGAATCCTCAAACTTATGTAATAACCCCACTAGACCTAAACAATGTCCAATTAAGGTTTGGAAGGGTATTACTAAAAAAACCTCTTGTTGTCATTCAAAAAACAAAATCGGATCTTCAAAAAACATAAGAATCAATCAAAATAAGGGGAGACCTCTCTCCCTCAAAAAGAAACTAGACAAACAGAAGAAATTCCAACAAATTCTCCCATCATAGAACAACCTTCAATATCAGTTAAACCAACCTTCCCAGAAAGGTTGAAAATCGATGAAGGAGTAGAGAAATAAATTATCTTACCTGATTACAATATGATGGATGAATTGAGAAATGTTTGTATTAAGATTATTTTATTGCTAGCCATAAAAGAAATACCAATTTTTGCAAAAACAATTAAGGAATTAAGTACACAATGATGAGGGAGAAGAAGAAAAGATATAAAAAGAATTTAGTTAGTCAGAAAAATTGCATACATTATGATGGGGAAGACGACAATCCAAAAATATTTAGACCCAGGAAGCCCCATTGTAAAAATTCACGTCAATGGAACTGAAATATCAAACACACTGATTGACCTAGGGGCAGCTATAAACATAATGAGAAAACAAGTTATGGACACACTTAGGCTTCCTAACCTACAATACACACCAACTTTGTTGCAATTAGCAGATATATTTGTTATTAAACTAGATGGTGTGTTAGAGGATGTTTGTGTATCCTTAGATTCTTGGGAATATCCTGTTGATTTCATGGTCTTAACACCCAAGAACAATCTAGGAGGACATCCCTTAATTCTAGAAATGCCTTGGTTGGCTACAGCAGATGATTTCATCGGTTGTAGGTCAAGTGATATGTTTATCTCAGATGGAAATTCTACAAAGAAATTTACATTATACCCCCTGCAAGAACAACAATAGATACAAAACTTGAATAATGGGTGGAAGATGGAGAAGACATACAACCTATTTTTGTCACTTAACAAGTAGAAGAGGAAGACAAACTTTTAAATCTACTAGAAAATAATGAATCTTCCTCACATTATGAGTGCAGTCGAAATGAATATTTCTCCTCCAAACAAGTACCATTGTTGTCCATGGAAAAATTTGGGAATTTCTCAATAGAAATCTTTCCAGGAAAAACCTTAAATGTCAATGAAAACTTGGAAGACATTCAAAAGAAACAATTGATAGAAATTTTACGGAAACATTCTTCTGCTTTTGCATGGGAATATACTGACATGAGAGGGATTGATCCTAAAACTTGCATACATCATATCTACATTGAAAAAAAACCAAGACTAGTTAGACAACCTCGACGAAGAATGAACCCAAATCTAAAATAAATTGTTAAGGAAGAATTGGATAAATTATTAAATGTAAATTTCATTTATCCAATATCTGACAGTCAGTGGGTTTCACCCCTAGTAATTGTTCCTAAAAATAATGGAAAATAGAAAGTATGCATCGATTACAGGGAATTGAATAAAGCAACATTAAAATACCACTTTCCGCTACCTTTCATAGACCAGGTCTTAGATACTTTAGCAGGACAAATAATATTTTTCCTTCTTGGATGGGTTCAATGGATACAACCAGATTTAGGTGGGCCTTGAAGATCAGGATAAAACCACATTCACTTTTCCATGGGGAACTTATGCTTACCGGGTACTTCCCTTTGGGTTATGTAATGCTCCCGCAACATTCCAAAGGGTAGTCCTTGGCATTTTCTCTAACCTTATTCATGATTGTGTGGAAGTATACATGGATGATTTCACAGTCTATGGGGATTCCTTCAATGAAGCACTAGAAAACCTGGAGAAAGTCTTAATAAGATGTCAAGGAAAAAACCTCTCATTAAGCTATGAAAAATGTTTCATGATGTTTAACGAAGGAATTGTTTTAGGTCACCATATTTTTGGAGATGGAATTAAGGTAGACCCATCTAAGGTGGAAGTCATTTCCAAGTTATCAGTGCCAAATTGTCAAAAGGATGTCAGAAGTTTTCTCGGTTTTACCAGATACTATAGAATATTTATAGAAAACTTCACAATAATTGCATCCCTACTCTTTAAATTACTTACAAAAGACTGTGAATTCAGTTGGGATTCCAAATGTCAAGTTGCCTTTGAAACATTGAAAAAGAGAATTTTTGAAGCACCCATCTTAAAAGGACCTAACTGGAAATTGCCTTTCCATATCTCAACAGATGCTTCAGATTCAGCCTTAGGAGTTGTTTTAAGACAAAAATACCTCACTCCTTATGCCATTTATTATACCAGTAAAAATTTAACCCCTGCAGTGTTAAATTATTCTGTAACCGAAAAGGAGTTCTTAGTTGTGATTCATGCCATTAATAAATTCAGACATTATATAATTGGCTATGAAACTTTTGTTCACACAAACCATTCTTCCATTAGATACCTAATGAATAAACTAGTCACTAATGGAAGAATAACCAGATGGCTCCTACTTTTACAACAATTCAACATAACCATTCTAAATAGGCCAGGAAAACAAAACACAGTTGCCGATTTTCTATCTAGAATACAAAATGAAAACAATGATCAACCTGTAGAAGGTAAATTTTCTGATAAGTATATTTTTGCAGTATCTACTAAATCACCTTGATATGCAAATATTACTAACTATTTGGCCACAGGAAAAATTCTATTTTATTTAACTCCTAGAGAAAAAAGAAGAATAGTCCATAATAGCACATCCTACTCATGGATAAATGAGGAATTATATAAGACAGGACCAAACCTCATCATCAGAAGATGTGTTCAGGAGGACAAAATACCAGAGATACTAAAAGCTTGTCATGATGAGCCATGTGGAGGACATTTTTCTGACAAAAGAACCGGTTACAAAATCTTGCTTTTAGGATATTATTGGCCTTCCATTTTCAGGGACACCAAGGAATATGTTAAGAGATGTGATAGTTGTCAGAGAATGGGCAAACTTACTCCTTGAAATGAGATTCCATTGCAACCACAAGTACTTATTGAACCATTTGAAAAATGGGCACTGGATTTTGTTGGACCAATCAGCCCACCTTCAAAGCAAAAGAAGTATATTATGGTATGTACTGATTATGTCACTAAATGGTTAGAAGCTAAAGCACTTCCTTTTGCTACTAAAACTACTGTAGTTTCATTTATTTTCGAGGATGTTTTTACTTATTTTGGTGTGCCAAGAGAAATTTTAATCGATCAAGGGACACAGTTCACATCCAGACTAGTGCAGAAGCTTATGGACCAATACAAGATAGAACATCGGAAGTCAACTCCATATCATACACAAGCCAATGGACAAGTTGAGTCCACAAATAAAGTGATCAAGGCTATCCTTACAAAGACTGTACATCTACATAGGAAAGACTGGGTGGAGAAACTTCTAGAAGCCTTATGGGTCTATAGGACTCCATGAAGGAATATTACAGGACATACTCCTTATGAACTTGTTTATGGGAAGAAAGTCTTACTTCCAATAGAGTTCCAGATCCAAACCTATAAGGCAGTAGTCCAGTTAGATCTTGGCTTGTTAGAAGCTTAGAAGCAATTGATGACACAATTAAATGAACTCGATGAAATCAGACAAGAAGCCTTTCAGAGGACTAGCTTAATGCAACATCAGAGGTCAAAATGGCATGATAAGTACATTAAAGAAAGGAAGTTTCATCCGGGAGATTGGGCATTGTACTTTGATTCAAAATTCAAAAATTTTCAAGGGAAATTCCAAACCCATTGGCTTGGACCTTATGAGGTTGAGAATGTCTTTGATAATGGTGCAGTTAGAATCAAGACTATTGATGAAGAAAGAACTCCTTTATTAGTAAATGGACATCGACTCAAGCTTTACCAGAAACCATTAACAAGAGAGGAATTTGTCAAAATATTTCAGGATAATTCAGAACTGAAAATGGTCAAGAAGAATTCTTCTTCTTTTCCACCTTAGAAATTTTCATTCAGTTTGTTCTTAAAAAAAAAGAAAAAGGAAAAGGAAAAATATATAACAAAGATATAATGAATAAATTATATGTATATATATGCATATATAAATACATATAATAATATGAAAAAAATATAAATAATAAAATTGTAATAAACATGAAAAACAACATGTTGTTGGCATGTTTATACAGAAAATTTAAAAGTGAAAACCAATTTATTGGCACTTCAAAATTTTCTTTTCAAATATATAATATATATCATATATAATATATAATATATAAATATATAATATATATATTATATATATATATATATATATATATATAATATATATATATATATATATATATATATATATAGTAAAGCTCGTCTACTAAAGCATTCTTTCTATTAAGATGCAGAAACAAAAACTTTCCATAGCTTAGACAAATTTCTGTAGCTTGGACAAGTTTCCCCAGCTAAACAAATTTTTGCAACCAAATAATTTTGAAGTCTACAAGAATGCTTGGTGATCTGGATTAAAGGACGGTTGATGCACATGCAAAAGATTAAAGGACAACAAATAAGGTTAGCAACAGAAAATTCAAGGTACGTTCTGCTTAAGTTTAACAATAGGGAAAGATATATAGCATGTATGAGTAAGAAAATATAGTACTAAACTGCAATCATTATAACCTAAGGGTAATGGTCGTCTAACGAAATATCATATGCCACCACTCTAAAAGTCATGTGATGACCTTGTGCCAAATCTGCCAAATTAATTACCAAATCATAAGTTTGAATGCGCCTAATGGTCGAACCCATTCCCATAATCATCTTGATAACCCATCCATTCTTCCCTATTCCTACACTCCTCTATTCTTTCATAATTCATCTTTTCGCTAGCTAGAAAACCCTACTAGTACCATTTTCCTATCAAGGTAGCCAATCTTTGAGGCAAAGCATCCTTCAGCATGGGGGTAATTGTTCAAACTGAGCCAGCAGGGAAGCAATTCCTAGAGGGGTACCCACAAACTAGGGAGCTACTGCAAAGAAGACAGTGGTTGCAGTTCATTGAGAAATTTAGCGGTTTCCACAAAGACATAACCAAGACATTTGCACGTTCCTTTGATGGAATGGAGGCTGAAATTAGGGAAATAAAGCTCACAGTAATGAAGTCTATGATTGCTGAGGCCACCAAGTTGCCAAAGCATGGAGAAAAAAGGTTTAAAAATAGAGGGATTGATAGCAAGGACTGGAAGGTTTTCCTCAAGAATCCAAACATGGACACAACAGTCTACAAAACAGGTATTCCAAGCTCTACTCTTAAAAATAAATGGAGAAACGTATTGCTTGTGCTTCAGAAGTTTATCACTTGTGAGGGTAGGTTTGGACAAATGTACTTTTATCATGTTAGAATGATGATGCACTTCCTTGAGGATCATCAGATGAACCTCCCCTATTTTTTCTTGAATAGCCTCAGGAAAATGGCTACAAATGTTCAAAAGAAAATTCAATGCATAGAACACACCATGTACCATCATCGTCTAGTGAAAATATTGGTCGAATTTCACCTCCGAAGTATAGGGGATGACTGGGAAAGTTTCTTAATAAGGAACCTTTTCGAGGAAAAATCCCCAAAAAAACCAAGTAGCAGCAGGGCCCTCAGAGGGAGAAAAATAACCATAGAAATGATAAAGGAATAGGCACCTCAAACTCAGATAAAGGTAACAGAAGAAGAGCTGCCTATAGTAAAGATTTTGCAGAGAATGAAGAGGGGAAACCTTAGAAGAAGAAAGCTAACCCAAGTAAAGAAGAACTCTCATAAACTAAAACCTCTCCTCTAAAATAAAAATTAGAGAATAAGAGGAGGAAAGTGCAGAAAACACAAACCCCAAGGTTGAGAAGGAGCACGAGGTTGAGCATGACTCAAAAAACAACCTCACAAACTACAGGACACATTAACCTTGAGGAAAATGAGCCAAATGGAAAGGAGTCAACTAAAGAGGAGCCAATAGAGAACACTTCAATAGAGATTGAGCCAACAGAGAACACTCCAACAGAGGTTGAGAAAATAGAGGATGAGCCAATTGGAAGCTCTGGGAATTCTCCAAAAGGGTCACCAAGATCATCACCACAACCTTATAGCTCACCTCTAGGAAGCCTGATACATAGTCCATGTATTGACCTAGCACAACAGGAAATATATGATTACATAGAGTCATTGGAAAGGAAGGCGACAACAAAAGAGGAGACAATACAAAGCCCTAGAGAAGGAAGCAACCAGGTGAATGAACAATCGGCCTCAAACATCTTGAAGCAGGAGATCTTTGAACTATAAATACTGAATCGGTATCTTCAAAATGAAAATCAAGCCCTGACGACACGGAGTGAAATAAAAATTGCCAAGAGCGACAATCTAATCCTACATCTATGCTTGTGGTATAAGAAAAACAAGAAGCTGAAGAAAGAGAACAGAATTATGCAGAGAGAGATAATCAGTTTAAAGTACAAAATCCTAACGAGGAAGCCTAGAATTCCAATCTCTACCAAACATAAGAAAATAGTGAAGCAGGGAGATGAAAAACAAGAGGCACAAGCAGAATACAAGGAAGAAGTGTATGAGGACATACAACATCTCCAGTCTGGGGGAACGTAGAGTCTAAAGATTGTCCTACCATGACATCCTTTTGCCTAATAATCCTCTCCTTTTCATATATATTTACCACTTAATAAACCCATATCTACTAGGTTTTGATGAAGGTATGCATTAGTATGTTTTCTTGTTCATATTCAGGTATATACCCTATTGTTTTAATTAAATTTGTAATTAGCTACCGAATCAATCTATTTCCACAGCTAGTCCAAGATTCCGTAGTTGTCTTCATTGTTCGCGAGGTTCTAGAGTTCCAGGTCAGAAACAAAGGGTGCGGATGGATAGAGGATGACTCCCTCGTGGATACCTTCCTATCCACTCAAAATTGTTTGCTAAAAGAGGCACAGGAGATCGCGGTCAAACTCTGAGTCAACCACCAGATTAATGCAAAACAGAACCTGAGATCAATTGAAAACTTATCATTTTTCTTTCGAAATAGAAAAACGACGGTTTAATGATATAATTTTAGATAGGATTAAGAGATATTAGGCTTAGGATCTTCATACAGTTATGCAAAGAGAACTGCTATAAAATTAATGGTCACACTGTTATTTGGGGTGCGCACCGAATGATATGTTTTCTGAACAATTTTTGAATTCCGTGTGAATGAATTTGGTTTTTGTGTGCAAACGTTGTACTAATTTGAAGCTCTGAACTGTTATGTGGAGGATCCCTACAAACAATGGAAAGCTTTAATCAAATACAATATGACCTTTAATTATTCAATTGCTTTGTTTTGTGTGATAATGCTATATAATGATCTCGAATTGTTATCTGCATAAGAACTTTAATTTTCTTTATACCTAGATTACATTGTTATTTACTTTGCTTTATACCTGGTACTGCATAGTTATTTCCTTGATTATTATCCAGCATAATTGAAGTGTGTTCAATTCACAGATGTTGCTTAGATTACTTTGTTTGAGCAGAAATAGAACAAGCGAGAAGACCTCTCCTAACAATTGAGTTCAACAATATTCCTTCATAGTTGCTAGAGTAAGGTTTCATTTTGCACTTAGAAAATTAGGAGCTGCAACAAAGATATTTAATATCAAATCCCAACAATCTAACATAAGTAAAATCACCCTCACATCATCCACAAACTAATTGGATAGAGATTAATTCCTAGGAAACTTAATCAACATCCCTAAGAATTACAACATTAATGAAATTAACAAACATCGCCCCATCTTAAGTTTAGACTTTGACAAATACATAACGACCTAGAAAACAACTTCTAAGCACATATTGTGCACCTATACTTCATCAGTCTACGCACCCTAGTGACAATTTATGATTGCTAATTCAAGGACATTGAATTGACCAAACACTTACCCTGTAACTTCCTACATGGTAGCAGAGCTATTTGTAGGACGCATCCATTCGTGATCCAGATCGAATGTTGGTATAACTTCATCCGAATGTCATTTCCTAGATCTACTGTTTCTGACCACTTAAGGGCCGAGACGACTGCTCTATTTTGTTAGGAGCATTTTTTCCAGTGAGGAACCCCTTTAATTTCACATGAAAAGGTTTTTGATAGCCCTAGCTACATCAGTTTTGAGATCTGGAGGGATACGGTCTTTATTTTCAGTTTTAGTTATTTATCTCTCTGTTTATTTTGGTTTATTTATCTCTATGCTTTTTATTATCAGATTTATACCTTTCATTTATGCATATTCTCTTTGCCCCACAACACTATGCGGTCTGGGCAAATCAGAAACAGAAAGGAATGATTTTTCTCATGTGTATGCTCTTTTCGCCGCACCTTAGCATGATCTTAAAAAATCATAAACATTGAAGAAAATTTTTAGTTTCCGTCGAAAGCTAACTTCAAGCGATAAGGTTTGTTTTATTTTGTATGTCCGTGTTGGGTTGTGTGGTTTTTTGTTTTGTAGGCAAAAATGATTTTTTCAAGTAAGCATGCACCACAAAGCCTTAGTGACTAAAAAAAAAACCCTTCCTTTATTCCAAAAATTACTAACTTTTTAAACTAACTCACTTGGTCCAAAGTTATTTTATGAGAATAGATGTCTTGAGTTCAAGTCTTTTTTTCGTTGAGTTACTTTTTCAAAAAGAACATGTAAATTATGTTTTAAAGTTACTTTATGTAAAAGTGTTCTCACCCATTATAAAAAGTGAGTCACTTATAATTCTAAAGTCTCTTTATCTTTTTTTTAAGTTACAATTTAGTGGGTAGCTCATAAAGTACCATTGTAAAAGTGACTTTCACTTATTTTTAAAAGTGCGTCACATATTTTTTTTTAAAGGGGGGGATTTTTTTTAAAAATATAGCATTATCATTCACTTCTGCACATTCATGCACTTTGTCGGCATCTTCAACAACTTTTCTTCAAAAAGAAATAACTTCTTCATCTAGAAGCCATTTTCAAAGCCTTTGTTTTTTAATCAACCTAATTTTTCGAGATCTTTCCATTGGAACACTTAGTTTTAGCATCTGTAGCTTCAGTTTATGTTAAAATGGAAATTCCATTCTAAGTTATTCTTGACAGCACCAACTACTTCCAATGGAGGTCCTACATTATGGATTTACTTAGAAGTAAAGGTCTTTACAGAATAGCCTCATGCCAAGAAACTAAACCTAAAGATGAAGATAAGGAAGCCAAATGGGAAAATAGGCAAGATCAAGAACGTGGGTTGATAGGGATGTCTATTTCCCCAAACCTTAGATTCCATATCGTATAACTTTATACCCCTAATGAAGCAATGAAACAACTCAATAAAGTTTTTCTAATTAAAAATGAAATTAGAGCCCATCAACTCAAAAATGAGTTTCTTACATTGGACCCCAATAATTTTACTTCCATTGAAGATTTTTTGTCCAAGTTCAAGACTCTTAGACTTCTCTTGGAAAGTGTTAAAGTTAAGAAAGAAGATGGTAGCCTTATCTATTCCATTCTTACTAAGTTGACACCAACCTACTCGGTGTTTGTTTCCACCTTCTATTATACTAGAGAAGATTTTATTTCTCAAGGACAAGACTAGAAGTCCCCTTCTTTTGATGCCTTTTGTGATTCTTTAATAAGAGAATAAGAAAAACTCTTACATCTTGGTCTTCTCAATCTTGGAAACTCTTATAAGAAAGCCTTAGTCGCCCAGCAACAAACAAATTCAAAGAATCCTAAGAAGTATCCTAAAAAGAAAGGTCCCAAATCAAATAAGGGTCCTAAGCAATTTTAGTCTCAAAATTAAAAATCAATTCAACAAAATGATAAGGAAATTAAAAAAAGGGAAGAAAACTGATAAACATTGCAACTTTTGTAATTGAGATTGCCACTTAGAATCCAAATGCTTTAAGAAGATGGAAGCCTTGGAAGCAACAATGAAGAAGAATAGCATCCATTTGGAGCACTCTTCAACTTCAACTTCATCTTCAAGAACAACACTTTCTGCATGTGGTTGTCAAGCATCTCGGTCTGGTTATGCACTAAATGTACCTTCTTCTTCTCATTCTCATGAGTGGACCATTGATTATGGAGCTTCTTATCACATGGCCAAAAAAAAGCCATGTTTTCTTTTTTAAATGATTGTAACACTAAAAATATATATGTTAGTGATGATAGATCTCTTAATGTTGTAGGGAAGTCCATCAGATGGATGTTGAATCTTCCTTTTTTCATGGGGACTTGCATGAAGAAATCTATATGAAACAACCTCGTGGCTTTATACAAACAGACTCCAACCTTGTATGTCAGCTTAATAAATCCCTGTATGGTCTCAAGAAAGCCCCTCGCGCTTGGTATGACAAAACGGATAGCTTTCTTTTAGATATTGGTTTTTCTAGGTTTCATTATGACAATATTGTCTACACCAAGAAAGTGGGTAAGTCTCTTATCATTCTTGTTCATTATGTTGATGATCTTATCATTACTGATAGTGATCCCAAACTTATAAACCATGTGAAGTCCAGCCTTAAAAAGAATTTTGAAATGACAGAATTAGGACACTTGCATTATTTTCTTGGTCTTCAAGTCTTGCAATCCAAGGAAGGTATTTCCCTTTCCTAGTCCAAGTATGCATGTGATCTTCTACGCCACTTTCGCATGGAAGACTGTAAGCCAGCCCCTTCTCCCTTTCAATCTGGAGCCAAATTTTCAGTCACTTGTACTTCCCCTGAAGTTGATGTTACCTTATACCATCAGCTTGTAGGAAAAATTTTGTATCTGACCCATACTCGTCCTAACCTTTCCTTTGTTGTTGGCTTTATTGATCAATTTATGCAAAACCCACATGAAAGTCATTGGAAAGAAACTAAAAGAATACTTTGTTATGTTCGAGGTATAGTTCAGTTTGGGATTCATTATAGTGCAGAAGAATCTCCTCTATCGGTTGGTTTCATTGATTCCAATTGGGTTGGTGACCCTGATGATCGGATGTCTACTGCAGGTTATGTCTTCACTCTTTCTTCTAGGCCTGTTACATGGGCTTGCAAGAAATAAAGTGCCATTTCTCTTTCTTCAGCAAAAGAAGAGTATCATGGTGTCATAGAAGCTAGTAAGGAAGCCATGTGGCTTCATCAAATCCTGTCAAAGTTTGGCTTTCACCAGCAGCATCCGACTACACTTTGGTGTGATAATCAAAGTTCCATTCAACTATGCAAAGATCCAGTCCAACACCAGCATAGGAAACACATTGAACTACACATGCACTTCATCAGAAAGCTCATTCATGACCATGTTCTTGAAGTGCAATATTTTTCAAATGATGATCAAGTTACAGACATCTTTACAAAGGCTCTTAGAGAGGCGAAGTTTACTAAAATTCGATTTATGGTTGGAGTTCAGGAAGTTGTCACTAATGGGGGATAGGATCTAATGCCTACTTCCTTCTCCTATTGTCTCATATTTGTAAATCCTTCAATCCTATCCTAGGTTGTGCTTAAGGGGGGATGTTAGGATATTTCGACACATAGGAAATAGTTAAGTATAACTTTGTCTAGTGTAGAGTTAGGTAAAGTGTGTTTCTTTACTATGTACTTTTGTAACTTACAATCCGACAGTCATGATATGTTCTAGACATGAAATGATCTGACGGTTCATTCTCTCCTCATTATTACCGACACTTGATCTGTGGCTTAACACTTGATTGGTCCATGATCTATATTTAAAGAGCATGTAGGGTCATTTTTAAGGTGACTGTTCATGAGAGAAGCTTACGTAAATTTTCTTTCTCTTATTAATAAATTACCTAAAGTGGTCGCATTGCTTAGGCCATGGACTATTTCCCTCTTTGAGGGTTTTAACCACATCAAGAATACTGGTCTACTGATTTGTGATCTGTTTATGAGCGGTGTCCTTTGGTGTTCTATTTGAGCAAATTACCTTGTAAATTCCTACAATACTGAGAACCTGATCATTCCTCCCCACTGGAAGCCTTTTGGACCCCAAAAGATAATATCAATTTCTCAGCATGTGAGGGTACAGATCCCTCACCTTCTCGATCTACGACCATTTTTCTTTAGAAGGTTTTTGTCCCTTGAGTCCCACAATAAGGTATTTGACATTCCCTCTTTTTGAAGTTCTGGTTCTTCTGTCAAGTATGAGATCCTGCTAAAGTTCATCAAGATATTCTGATGAGAAATCATCTATTGATGGAAGATGAACATGCTCTCCTTGATCATCAATCAAAGGAGGCTCAAACAATCCCATATTCTGAACATTAACAACAGAGTATATTTGCATATAAGGAGTAAAATCTAGCTTAAATGCATTGTTACCAATCTTTTCCAGAATTTTGAAAGGACCATAACAGATTGGCTCAAGCTTTTTACCTTCCTTTTGAAGTCTCTCTTTGCTAATATATAACCAAACTTTGTCTCCAACTTGAAATTATGATCAACATGGTGTTTTTCATGCCTTTCCTTGTAGCTGCTCTGACTTCTTTCAAGTTGTTCTTGCATTGTACGATGTATCAACTGAATTTTCTCTATGAACTTCCTTGCCTTATCGATGTCATTGTGACCATCGATGGTGACATATTTCTCAAAGATGATGTCCACTGGTGATCTTGGCAAGTACCAAAAACATGCCTCAAATGGTGATGTATTTGTGGAATAATTATTTTCCCTGTTGTATGCATGTTATATGTAATTCCACTATTCATCCCACAACTTGGGATGTTTGTTGCAATATCCTCTAAGAAGATGAATGACTATTTTATTGACCACCTCTATTTGTCCATCTGTTTGCAGATGAAATCTTGTACTCTTCTTCAACTTAGTGTCCATCATGTCCCACAAATTTGACCAAAAATTCCCAACAAATCGAGAATCTTGATTGCTTACAATGGAAGTAGGAAGACCAAAATGAACCCAAATATTTTGGAAGAAAAGATGAGTTGTTTGTTTAGCTGTAATTTTCTTTTTACATGGTGTTAGAATACACATTTTTTTGAACATGTCCACAACTACATACAAGCAATGATGACCTTTCCTTGACAATTGAAGACCTCCTACAAAATCCATTGAGATACTCTCCCATGGACGTGAAGGTACCAGAAGTGGAGTGTACAATCCTAGTTTCCTATTCCTAGGCTTACTTATTGCACACAAAGAACATCCTCTTATAAAATGAGATACATTGTCAAACATGCATGGCCAATAATAATACCTTTAGAGATTCACTATTGTCTTGCCTACACCAAAGTGTCCAGCAATCAATGAAGTGTGTGCCTCTCTTATGATATTGTTTCTTTCTCCTTGTGGAATACATAACTTCCCCAAGTGATACAACAAATTATTATGTACATGGTAATCTAACTCTTCAATTTGGTTTCCTTGACTCAAGATTGCATACAAATCTCGAAAGCCATTCTCATATGCATATTGCTCAAAGTAACTTTCATGCAAAACAAAATTGCGCTTGAGGATAATAGATGAATTTATAATAGGCCTAGAAAGCATATTGGCTACCTTATTGTAGATTCCCTTTTTGTACTTGATAACCAAATGAAACTGTTGTAGAAAACTCATCCATCTAAAGTGTCGTGATTGCTACAACTTTGACTATGAATATAAGTACTACAATGGTTGATGGTTGGTATGGATAATGGTCTCCTTCCCCATCAATTAATGTTTCCATATTTTGACACTTTGTACCAATGTGTAAATTTCTTTGTAATAAGTTGGATAGTTAGTCACAGGTCCATTAAAAATTTCAGAATGAAATGAAATGGGCTTACCATGCTGCATAAGAACTGCTCCCATGGTGTAATCACTAGCATTCTTTTGAATCTCAAATGGCTGTCTAAGATCTGGAAGAGCCAATATTGGCGTTGAACTGATCTTTTGATTTAAAGCATCAAATGCTTTCTGTTGTACATCCCCCCAATGGAAGACTTTCTTGACACTAGTGAATGCATGTAGTGGTGCTGCAATTGAAGGAAAATTAGCAATAAATTTCCTCCAATATTGTGTTTCCCCTAGAAAGCTTCTTACCTCTGTAACTATATTGGGCTTAGGCCATTTCAAAATGACCTCAACCTTAGAGGGGTCTATCTTCAACTCACCTCCTCCAACAATGTTTCCCAAATACACTAAAGAATTCTTGCCAAATTCACACTTCGACATCTTTAAAATAATTGTTCTTTTCTCAAGACATCAAGTACTTTGTTTACATGCATGACATGTTCATCTCTGGATTTTCTAAATATGAGAATATCATCTAAGTAAACAATGAAAAATTCATCTAGAAATGGTCTCAATACATCATTCATAACTCTAATGAAAGTAGTTGGAGCATTTGTAAGACCGAAAGGCATAACGAGCCACTCAAATAATCCTTGTTTATTTTTAAATGTGGTTTTCCAAATGTCCTCTTCAGCTATTCTAACTTGATGATAACCACTTCGTAAGTCTAACTTAGTGAAATAATTTGCACACCTCAATTGATCAAGCAAATCATTAATTATTTGGAGTGGATAACGATTCTTTACTGTGATTTTGTTCAGTGAATGGAAATCCACAAACATGCACCAAGTCCCATCCTTCTTTGGCACCAAGAAAATGGGCGAACCACATGGAGAAGTAGATGGGTGTATGATACCTTTGTTCAACAATTCTTGAATTTTCTTCTTGATTTCCATGCTCTCGATGATCGGCATGCGATACATGCCTATGTTTTTGATCTAAAATGATCATTTATTAAAACTAATGTAGAATTGATTAGCCATTAATGAATTGAATGTTAGCTGAAAGTGCAGAAATCAAGGAAACTAATTAAGAAGAAGGACTTTATGACATCTCATTAAACATAAGTAAGATGCATAACATAAGTGAAAATATTAAAATCATAGTGATACCAGACAACAAAGTTGATTACGGAGTTCGTCCTTGATGGACTACGTCTCAGGGTCCACTTTCAAGATGGGCGACTGCTTTATTAGGATTGAAACCAAGGAGTTAGATTACACAGAGAATACACTAGATTGAATGTGCATCCATGCACTTCTGATCACTTTCAAAAGGAAACTCTCTGAATCAACTTTCCAACACCTATCACGGTTCCCAATTCTGACTCTGGATGCTCTTGTTACACTGAAAACAAAATTGCCTATGACCTCCAGAATCTGCATACAAAAACCAAAACCACCAATATCCACTTCAATGAACAAAAACTGCCTCTTATAGGCCTGCAGGTACATTCAAACCTCCTTTTGCTAAATTCAAGATGAATTGGTTGCATTTTGGATGGGTTTGGAGCCTCGGTCTAGTTGTACAATGACACATAGGATAGGTTGGCATGATGGTTATATTAAATTTAGAATAAACCATAACAAAAACCCATTTTTGAACCATATGATGAAAATGAATCCATTGGTGGCTTGCTGACCGAGTGGAGGAGTTTGGTGGTTACATGTGACCAGCCGCGGTCTAATCGCAAGCTGCCACCTTCGGTTGTTCCCTTATCAAAGCTCTAGCGGTTTTGGTTGGCATAACTGAAACCTGTTCACATGTTACATACCCCCGTGGTTTCCACTACAGTAAAATGTAACCGATTTCCGCCACCGCGACTGCTAGTCATTCTGGTCAAATATCATGGCTTATACCTACGGTCTCTGATGCAGTTTAGGGACTATGTAAACTCTGGCAGTGAACTCCAAGCCGATAGTTAACTTGAGGCTCCATTCACATGCACCTGACCCTTCACAACTCTGCTATGGTTATAGGTGGTAGTTAGGGCCTGTATATATGTATTTGCATTGTTTTATAATGGTTTTTAATATGTTTCATAGCACGAGAGTCATTTAACTTAGGGTTTGTATTTTTGTTACATAGTTTTGTATTGTATTGAAGTTCGATAGGTTTAGACTTAGGTTGTATGGTTCATTAGGTATAGAATTAGGCTTTAATTTATAAAAGTAATACATTAGGTTAGGGTTTAGGACTTAGGTTAGGGTTTTAGGATTAGGTATGGATTAGGACTTTATATCAAAATAGAGAAAAACCCCATTTGCCCCAAAATGTCACAAAGAGACATTTGTCTCATGACTATGTCACAAGCAGTTTAGGGACTATGTAAACTACTTTAGAAAAGGCTTGGATATGAAAACAAAGAGGTTTCCTCTCCACATGAAAAGAGGTTTCCAAATTGTTCGAAACATGAATTGGTGACACAATATAAGAGAAATTGAACACTGATTTTCCCCAATTCTGACCTATATCCTTGTACCTATTAATTTCCAAACTTGAACTGAATTGATTCATTCTGACAATAGGAAGAGGATCTTTAGGCACAAACTGCTATTCATGTTCTATTCCCTACTTATGAGTAAGATGTTTGGTTTTACATAGAACTGGAATAGTTTCTATCTCTTTAATCAAACTATATTTAAGCTAAGACTCATAACCTAAAAAAGCATCATGTTTATTGTTATGTTGTTCCTTTACACACGTGACTACAAATCTCTTATTTGAACTTATTAATCACTTCATCTGATTAGCATTAATATTCAAATGATTTTTGTTTTGATGTTCCCTAACAATAAATTCAACCCCATCTTTGTTAAGGTGACATTTATGTTCTCTCCTGTAAAATACTGCATTACAATCATAAAGATAAGGACTTCCTAAGACAACTCCACATATGTCTACTGGAACCACATCTAATTCCACTTCATCAATGTAATTAGTTGTAATGGAAAATCTTAATTAACACTGTTTCATTAATTTTATCTGAGTTGATTTATTTAGCCATCCTAATGGGTAAGGTCTTGGATGATTCTATCTTTGTATGCTTAGAATTTATCCTTATGTTAAACAATTCAACTCTTTTATCCTCATTTCAAGTATTTATGTTTGATAAAGATGCAATAGTTTTCAAACTTGAACCAGTGTCAAAATTTTTACCTGTCGTAACCATAGCAGTTATCCTCCTTTCATCACATGAATTTGAACCTAGATCTTATTGGACTACTGCAATTGCCTTATTTTCATCCTTCTCCTTAAGGAAATTTTTGGGCTTAAGTTCTGGATGAAGTTTCCAACACTTCAATTCATCATGACCGATTTTCTGTCAATGAGAACAAGTAGGTCTTTCCTTATAAGCTATCATTGATTTCTTTCTCTTCGAATTGTTCCTCCCTTTACTGTCATTGGAATATTTGATTTCCAACTCTTTGGATGACTACGATGAAAACTTGAATGGTCTTCCACCTGATTCAATATGTATGGCCTGAACACACACTTCATCAAAATCATCAAGATTAAACATCAATAATGTATGCTGCAAATATGAATGTAAATTGTCGATGTATTTTAGCAAAGTTTCACATGTATCTAATGAAATACCAAGCGCCAATGCTTTCTTTCTGAATTCCTGAGTAAAATCATGAACACTCTACCCTTTACCTTGCCTCAGATGATGCCAATCAATAACAACTTGCTGCATGTATCCTAAAGGATAGAATTGTTTCCTAAGAGCTTTTAAAAACTTAGACCATGACGAGATGACTTTTCCTTTTCGATTTACATCTATTTGATTTTTACTTTCCCACCAAATTAAAGTTGTTCCCCCCATTCTAAATGTAGCTAACTGAATTTTCGTTTCATTGTTAGAAATGTTCTGAATATGACAATACACTTGTAACTACTTAATCCAGTTATCTAACTTTTCACGATTCATTTCACCATCATAAATAGGAAACTCAAATTTCACATCGAGTTTCAAAAGAGATGTTTTCTTAGGTTTCTTTTCTATTTCAGATTCTGCACTGAAAGAATAAGAATAATAAGAAGATGATGATGGAGATGATGGAGGTGAAGGTGGTTTATCGGCCTTGCCTTTACCTTTGTCCTTCTTCGATGTCTTTGAAGAAGAAGCTGCATCTCTCGCCTTCTTATTTTCATATAGTTCTCCCGATATATGCTACATAGTCAAGAATACTTGCTGAAACTGTTCATCACTCATCTTAATTTCAGTGTTTTCACCTGCATCATATCCTATCATGGTCGACTTATGAACGACTCGTCGCTTTCCAATCTCTGGATCGATCTGCTCAAGGATTCCTTCTCCTCATTGTGACTTTGACCTAGCTAACATTCAATGGAAAATTATACATTTGCAACTTGCTCTAATACCAAATTATATGATCTGAATGATGATTTATTAAAACCAATGTAGAAATGATTAGCCATTAATGAATTTAATGTTAGCTGAAAGTGCGGAAATTGAGGAAACTGATTAAGAAGGACTTTACGAAAACTAATTAAACATAAGTAAGATGCATAACAAAAGTGAAAATAGTAAAAACATAGTGATACTAGATAGCAAAGTTGATTATGGAGTTCGTCCTTGATGGACTACGTCTCTGGGTCCGCTTTCAAGATGGGTGACCGCTATATTAGGATTGAAACTAACAAGTTCGATTACACAAAGAATAGACCAGACTGAATGTGCATGCAGGCACTTCTGATTACTATCAAAAGGAATCTCTTTGAATCAGCTTTCCAACACTTATCATGATTCCCAATTCCAACTCTGGATGCTCCTGTTACACTAAAAACAAAACTGCCTATGACCTCTAGAATCTGCATACAAAAACCAAAAACCACCAACATCCACTTCAACGAACAAAAACTGCCTCTTATAAGCCTACAGGTACATTCAAACCTCCTTTGGTTGAATTCGATTTGAACTGGTTGCATTCTGGATGGGTTTGTAGCCTCGTTCTAGTTGTACAATGACACATAGGATAGGTTGGCATGGTGTTTATATTAAATTTAGAATAAACCATAACAAAAACCAATTTTTGAACCATATGGAAAAAACCAATTCGTTGGTGGCTTGCTGACCGAGCGAAGGAGGTTGACGATTACGGGTGACCATCTACAGTCTAACCACAATATTCCACCTCCAATGGTTCCTCTATCAAATCTTTGGCAGTTCAGGTTGACATAACTGAAACCTATTCACATGTTACATACCCCCGTAGTTTCTGCTACAGTTAACTGTAACCAATTTTCGCCATCGTGGCTGCTAGTCATTCTGGTCACATATCATGGCTTATAACTGCAGTCTCCAACGCATTATAGGGACTGTGTAAACTTTGATGGTGAACTCCAAGCTGACAGTTAACTCCAGGCCTTGTTCACATGCACTCGACCCTTTGCGGGTCCGCTACAGTTAGGGGTGGCAGTTAGGGCCTGTGTATATGTATTTGCATTGTTTTATAATGTTTTATAATATGTTTCATAGCCTGAGATTCATTTAGCTTAGGATTTGTATTTTTGTTACATATTTTTGTATTGTATTGAAGTTCGATAGGTTTAGACTTAGGTTGTATGGTTCATTAGGTATAGAATTAGGCTTTAATGTATTGAAATGTAGTTTTAATACACTTCTAATGCATAAAAGTAATACATTAGGTTAGGGTTTACGACTTAGGTTAGGGTTTTATGATTATGTTTGGGTTAGGAATTTACATCAAAATAGAGAAAAAACTCATTTTCCCCCAAATGTCACAAAGCGACATTTGTCTCATGACGACAACCTAACCTTGTACATGGATGGCAAAAACCTTCATCGATGATCAACACTAGTAGAACTATCGATGAACACTTGCCGACAACCAAATACAAACACATTACCATGAAAACCATTAACATCACCTGAATCATCCTGAACACCATGAAAAACCATAAACATCACCTGGATAACCTGAACCACAAGCAATACTATCGAAACTGAACTAAATGTTGACAACGACATGAAACACTGACGATGACACTGAATGCTGACAATGACACTGAACACTAACGATGAGTTGTGCAACTAATCTGACGAGATCCTCCTGGATAAGTTTGGAACTGGAACATCTCGTTGTAGCTATATCTCATGCTGAATTCCCCGCTTGGGAGGTAACCCCTTTGGTTCCTGAAACATCTCACTATGCTTTTGTACCACATCAAACAAATCAGATTTTAATTTTTCATCACAACCTTCAAAAGATTCATAATCAATATCATTATTTTTCTTGATCATGAGAAGCACAAAATTTATACTTGCATTTACCAGTCTCTTCATCTACCCTGCATTAACCAAATAAATGTTCAAATTTTTGTGATGGGCTTTCACAATGTACTCCACTCCATTCTTGAGCAATAAGTTTATGTTCTCATGGTGATAAAATAATGTCTTCCTATCATACAAATATGGAATACCCAAAATGATTCCTGATATGTCAAGTGAGATTACATCTAACTCATCTTCATCAATGAACTTTTCAGTAATGGCAAACTTGAATAAGAACTTCATTGTAATCTGTAAAATTGCATTATTGACTATCCAACCCAACAGATATGGCTTATGATGAGGTACAGTTTCAAGGTTAAGATTTTTTACCAAGTCTTCTAAAATTAAGTTTCATTGTGACCCACGATCAAATAATGCATCAATATTTGTATGATTTGAAATTACCGTTACATGGAACAACTCTATTTTTTATTATTCATTTGGAGTGTTGTTATGACTATGTGAGGAACTAGTGCTTGCAACATCTTCTTTTCATTTTGTGACCATGTCTGAAATCTTGGTCTCATCACCAGAATCTAATCCAATATTATGTTGTGTGGTATCAGTCATCTTTTGTTTTCCCTTATTGTTTGGTTTCTTAGGCCTTAGTTCGGGATGTAATTTCCAACAATGGGTTTCATCATGCCCAACTTTGGAACAATGTTGGCATATATTTCTCTTCCCTTCTTTCTTCACACTTGCATTCTTCTTTCCCTTCCATTTTCTCCCTTGTCTTTCTCCTTACCCTTGAATGGCTTCTTCTTACTACCTTCTTCATGAATGTCTTTCCCCTTGCTTCAAGGTGTGTGGCTTACACACATACCTCATCCAAATTGCTTGGATTGAACATAAGGATAGTATTTTTTAGGTAGGAATGTAAACCCCCAATATATTTCAACAGTTTATCTCAGGAATTCAAGTTTACTCCTGACAACAAAGCGCTCTTCCTAAACTCCTGGGTATAGTCTTGAACTGTTTGGCCTTTAAATTGCCCAAAATTCTGCCAACTCATAATGGCTTTTTGCATATAGGCTAAAGGATAAAAATATCATTTAATTGCATAAACAAATTCAACCCAAGAAATGGATATCTTAACATGAATTTGTATTTCCTCTTGAGTCTTTGCTTCCCACCATACTTATGTTGCTCCTTCTAGCCTCAATGAAGTTAACTATATCTTTATGTCATCTCCTTGAAGGTTATGAATTTTGTAGTAAATCTCCAATTGCCGAATCCAATTCTCTAACTTTTCTACATTCACCTCACCATTGTATATGGGAAGTTCAAACTTAATGTCCAATTTGAGTAAGGGAGATTTTTCCTTTTGGGTTTTTCAATGAGTATGAATAGTTTTTGTGGTGGAAGTGGAAGATGTTGCTATTTGAGATGTTGAGGATGATGAAGATGATGAGGAAGATGGAGATGGCGGAGATGGAGGAGGCTTTCCTCCATTACCTTTTGAATCCTTCTTTTCATATTTTTTATCTCCTGAGCTTCCCTCTCCATGTGGAGGCTTAGAACTCTCTCCAGCCATTCTAGTATTCCTCTCTTCATAGAGGACTCTAACCATGTCAGTTAAGTCATAGAAAGATTTCTTGAATGATTCCTCTTCTGAAAGACCTTCAGTCTCTCTTGCTCCAAACATGATGGTTTTGGATTCAAGATCAGTTTTTGGTTCTACTTGTACCTCCTCAATCTCAATTGAAGGTAAAAATTTAGGTGCTTCAAGTGCAGTTAGAATTGGAACTTTGGGTGGAGATTGTGGCCTTGTGGCTCTCCTTCTTCTGGGCATTACCTCAGGAGTTATTACCAATAGTTTCCTTTCTCCTCTCTGCAACTTTAACCTTGTAAGCATAAACAATTTGCAACCATTAAAACCCTACTTTCACAAACTCAAGCAATCAATCAAATAACCTTTGCTCTGATACCAACTTGATCTATTGTTGAATGTTAGTTTTGTTGTGCTAATTTCAACTTCAAATTTATTAACAAATTCTTGTCCATTGCTTCATGTGCATAATTTTTCTTATGGTGTTTGTGAATGTAAACAGGTAAATTTAACAAGTTTTATGTTAAGTTCATGAGATAAATAACATGAAACACAAGTTCCGAACAAAAACAATCAAACGTACAATAAATCATTCAAAAGAACACTTAACATGGTGTTTTGATGAACTAGTTCACCCCTCCTAGTCTACATCTCCTTGGTCCAGCTTCCATGGCTTGGGCCTCTGTATTAGCTCAATAATGGTAAAAATTATGTTTAAAAAGCTCTATTACTCCTGAAACCTACTTCAATGTTTTCAGAATGCTCAAATCAGCTAGGAACACCGTTTCTTGATCTCAGTTTGGTCGAATTTTTCTCCTGTTATGACCAAAACTGCTTTCTCCTAGAAAACCTCCTCTTAAACTCAAGGAACTCCAATTAACTCCACTAAACTTGGAGTTTCCGTTGAATTTGGAGGGATCCACTAAACATTCCACCAAAATAAATTGTGGGTTAATTAATGCTAAGCATGATTTTCTCTCAGATAAGTCGGATTAGCACTAAATTCACATTTTAATGCAAACAGTTAGCTTAATCGGACAATCTTCGTGGAATAAGTCACGTGTCATGGTTTAGTGGTTAGGCTGGTGATCCGAATTGGATCCTCAAACAATTCCATGATTTTTAAGAATAAATGATAGACTTCAAGAAATCTTATAGCTATCAGAAATAACCTCTGAATAATGGCAATTTGCAGCGAGCACAGAACAACGAGGACCTTCAGTCAAAGCGCATTGACCGTTGGCTCTTAGAGACTGTGCATGGTGCAAAAATGGCAATTGGGAAACTTAGATCTAGAATGGAGGCTGTTTCTAATACACGATTAGTGCAAAGTGCTAATCTCGTATCGCTAGGCAAAACCCCTTGAAGAGGAAAAGCCCCAAGCGCTCGGTCATAAGGGAAATCGGAAAACCATGGGAAAGCACTAAAACTGACAAGGAAAGTCCCGCGCTCAAAACTGGCAAAATATCAAAGGCATTTCGAGTGATAAGTGGGTTTGGCCAAGGACCAAGCGATTCCATACACTGAATGACGCGTGTCCAGTGGATGAGAGAGAAAAACCGCTTACATCACAGAGTAACGATTGAGCAACTCAACCGTGCGATATGAGCGAAGACCATAAGATCTAGGGGTTCCAGATCAATAGTGGAGGTTCAACCTGATGGATGTCCAGACTCGAGGGAGAAATAAACTGCGGCACATAAGATTTGAAGTCTGATTCGACCGATGAGTCGACAGAAGGATCCGTTTAGCAGGCATCTGGGAAATAACAGAAAAAACGATCGTTCAGGAAGAACTGACACTCAGTTCACAAAGAGACAGGTGGCCACCTCTCTTCGAAGCGTTACACAACGATTTTGACGTAGGGCAGAGGAGACCTAGTGGAAAAAGGTAGGCGATCCAGAGAGCCGGAAGCAGAAACGAATAGTCGGAGGAACG
This sequence comes from Pinus taeda, assembly GCA_000404065.3. Classification (NCBI taxonomy): domain Eukaryota; kingdom Viridiplantae; phylum Streptophyta; class Pinopsida; order Pinales; family Pinaceae; genus Pinus; species Pinus taeda. Next base: position 8,793 of record APFE030167005.1, on the reverse strand, counting down.
AATTGGCTTTAAAGCCATGAGCTGACAGGGACAGGGGAGGGGAAAGTAGTGAAGAAGTTGAAGGCCGAGAGACAAAAAAAGAGAGGCAAAGTTGCAGAGAACAGAGAAGTTGAGCTAACCATCAGAGTAATGGCAGCATCGAGTAGACAGAGACCAATTGAGATTGAAATTCGGTAAGGGGAGTCTGTGAACTGTAAGGACTTGGGAATTCCAAGTGCCATCCTACTAATCATCCTCTGTCAAGTGAGACTCAGATTGAGCTCCTTATTGTAAAACTCTGTTTTAAAGACATAATAAAAAGGCCACCACTAAAGGCTAGACCAGGAGATGTAGCCCAAGAGGATTAGGTGAACTCCTTATTAAATTTTGTTGTGTTTATGTTTTTCCTACTGTGATCTCTTATTGTTTCAAGTGTCTGTGTATTTCGTAATCTTATCGATCCATTGTCTAAGATAGCATAGACACACACACCAACACATGAGTCTATAATACCTTCATTAAATTCCTGAGGTCACCTAGGGGTGATTTCAAATCAAGTGGTATCAAACCTATAGGTTGTTAAGGTTAGACAAGCTTGTGTTGGATTTAGCTGTTGAATGCTAAGTAGATCAAAGCTCAAATTAGGAGAAGGAGAGTTGGTCGAAACTAATCCTAAAATTGGAAGAGTCTATCCTCAGAAGAAAATGTCGAAGGAAGGTTCTGTGGGCCCAGACCCACAATTTATAAATAGTTTCCTGGCCATGGTTGTTGGAAATATACTGGGGGGGGGGGGGGGGGTGAATCAATATTATTAAATCAAATCGCTTTTTCATTTCCATACTCATATATATTATATATATATATATATATACGCTACTTTAGTTAAGGGAACCCACGTGTACATGCATCTGCATCTAATGCAACTAGTGTATATCCAGTAAACTTATGATTCAATTAACCCATTATATGTTGATCTTCAATCAGTGCATCAGAACTTCATTAATAGTAAACAGTTGCGGTAAAACAAAACAGATCATCACACATAATAAGCACACATGAACACCAAGAAATAAGGTGGAACCCAATGTGGGTGAAAACCACCTACTGTTGTTTGTCTCTATCTTCTTTTAATAAGAAACTTCTTTTTACAATATTTATGTACTGGTGCAGTCTTATACCAGTACGCAGGCTTCTACCTACAAAAGGCTACAACCTACTCTTGTTCTCCAGTTTCTACTGGAAGGGAGCTCCAACCCCCTGGCTTTTGTACTAACTGATATGCTTACCAATACGTAGGCACTGACCTACCGAAGGTTACGATCTTCTTTCTTCCTCCAAGGACCACGTTTCATTAATTTTCATACTGGATACTCCTGAAGCACAACACCATAATCTGAAGGCCACGTTTCATCCAATTTTCATATTGGACCCATCAACAACATTGAAGCACAAAATCAATCACCACTGCAATACATCCATCAGCTACACTTGCATCATTGATCTCTGAATCACCCAATACTGAAACACTGAAAACTCTTTCAACAACACAATCACCAGAACACAAAACAAACAATAAAACTTTTCAATAACAACTAGATCCAACTACAACTTCAATATCATACTTCATACTATATACAATACTCTAATGAACCCAACCTGCATGTATATGCACTTTTACCAAAGCGAACCTACGTACAGATCTGAAAATTCTAACTTATAACTTTGCAGCTATTCTAGACATCAATTATACCCAGAACACAACATTTACAGAATAAACATGCGTCAACAATTCAAATCTATTCTATCCATGATCAAACCATATAATGATAAAACATTCCAAGCCTTAAGATCCCGATCCATCGTTCATCATCATCCACATGGGTGCATCCTTGGTTCAAATCAAGCAAAGCATCACAAACCCATAACCTGCATACTAGATCTCACACTTCATCAAATATTCATCACTTGCTCACTTTCCCCTTTGGCCTAATGATCTTCTCCTTATATAGGTTTAGGCCTCTCTTAATACCATGGTCCAAAACCATGTAGGACCAATACCTTGGACCCAATACCTGGGGTCAACACTTCAGACCAAATACCATGGACCAATACCAAAATACCATGGACCAAATGCCATAGACCAAAACTTAGTTTTCCAACATGTACACGCCTTTCCTTCTCTGAAGTTGCGTGTGTACGTATACGCACCTTTTGTTTTGATAACTAGCGTGTATACGCACTTACATCAAGGTTAAACTGCGTATACATTTCCCTTGACCTGTTGCACTATGATCTATCATCTGAGTGAGTTGTCATCAAGGACAACACCTGTATCATACCTCTGAGTGAGTTGCCATCAAGGAAAACACCTATATCATAATGTGAACAATCTCCCCCTTTAGACTTGATGGCAACCACCACACCAAGTCACTCTCCCCCTTTGACATCAAGGGCAAAGGGTGGACCAAGATATTTTCTTCCTTGATACACATTCTGCTATCCATACTCCCCCTGAGTACCTGCTGAAATCTCTGATTGAGCTCCCCCTTTGTACATGCCAAGATGTACCAATTTTTCCATGCTCCCCCTGAGCACATGCAAGGTTTTCAAAATCATAACATGAATCTATACATACATCAATCTCCCAACCAAGTGGGAATACACCATTTTGACTCATCCACCCAACCAAGTGGGGATATATCAAATGTTTAAACATGACTCAAACACAAGAACCATTACATCATCCATCCCATGCATAGTGGGGTAACAAGATACATCATATGACTCACAAAGACCAAGTACCTAAACAAGACCATGACAGTTATCAGTAGCGATCATACACCATATGACCTGCACTATAAGCATCTGTCACCCACATCCAGACCTGCAACCTGCAATACCATTCTTTTGACCAACAAACCATAAGTAGCAAGATGTATCATTTAGCTACATAAGCATCATCACCAAAGACTTCTCATAAAAATTCTAACAATGCATTATTTGAAGTATATGATCCCCCTGAACCTATGCTATGCCATCATCAAACAGTGACAAAACCATATCAGACTTTTGTACTATTGCTTTTCTTCAGAATCATCATATATGCAACTGTGCAGCGTCCAACTCGCGTATATACGTGACTTATCTTCATGAAACCTTCATATGAGATTTAGAACACTGATGTTCCACATGTTCAGCTTCCTCTGAGTCTGTCATGTTTGTGTACTCTGCTATGCCACATCTTTCTGGCTATACTTCCTTTTTCTTTCATATCTTCAACTGTGATGATGTTTTCTCCTTTTGGTATGGTGCCCAAAATCTTCTCCTCCATTCCTTTGCTATATGTCCAAGCTTGTTACATGCATAACATCTTACATGTTTCCTATTCCTCCTATAGCAGTCAATGGATTTGTGACCAAACATATTGCAAGAAAAACAATATCCCTTGAAGTACCTGGAACGTGATGATCTTTCTGTGTGACAGACTCGAACAATTCTACTTCTACATCTGGTTGCAACATGTCCAGGATTATGACATACATAACATTCAACATTATTCATCGGGGGAAATAATCATCTATCATCTCCATAGTTCAGAGAAATTTCTTTCCTTGGTTGTTGATGGGGTTGTCCTCTCATCTTCTTGTTGAGCATTTCAGATTTCTCATTAAAGTTCCTTGCCTCACCTTGTGAGCTAGATTCACCTTCAACATATTCATAAAACCCAAGACCAGTTTTGATAGCAGGCGACCTTTGACTACTAAGAATATCATCCAAAATCTTGGTACTATCTTGAAATTGTAATAGTTTATCCTTTTCTTCTAATTTACCTTTTAAGATATTTACCTCAACCTGATGTTGTTCTTCCTTTTCCAGACATTGCTTCTTCAAAATTTCTTCAGACTTTCTTCCTTCTTCCACTTGTTGCCTTAGTTTGAGAATCTCTTTTTATTGTTCTTGATTCAGCTCCTGTAGCATTTGACGAACTCTGAAGGCACATTCCAGCTGAGATTTTAAGCTAATAATTTCTTCTTTGAGGGAACTCTCCCTTTTGCTAAGTAGATCTTGTTGGTCTATGATTTTATCTAATGCTTCATTTGCTTGTTCATCTTCAATCTAAGGTGATTCAGAACCTGAATACTTGCTTCCACTTAACGGTAGGATGTCATTGTTCTTTTGAGTTGTCTTCCTCTTTTGACGCGCTTTCTTTCCCATTGTTCTACGGATCTCCTTCAAGCGATCAAGCTTCTACGAAGGACCTGCTCTGATACCAATTGTTGGAAATAATACTGAGGGGGGGGTGAATTAGTATTATTAAATCAATCACTTTTTCATTTCCATACTCAGATATATATATACGCCACTTCAGTTAAGGGAACCCATGTGTACATGCATCTGCGTCTAATGCAACTAGTGTATATCCAATAAACTTATGATTCAATTAATCCATTATATGTTGATCTTCAATCAGTGCATCAGAACTTCGTTAATAGTAAACAATTGCAGTAAAACAAAACAAACCATCACACATAAGAAGCACACATGAACACCAAGATATAAGGTGGAAACCCAATGTGGGTGAAAACCACCTGATGCAATTCGTCTCTATCTTCTTTTAATAAGAAACTTCTTTTTACAATATTTATGTACTGGTGTAGTCTTATACCAGTACGCAAGGTTCTACCTACAGAAGTCTACAGCCTTCTCTTGTTCTCCAGTTTCTACTGGAAGGGAGCTCCAACCCCCTGGCTTTTGTATTGGCTGATATGTTTACCAATACGTAGGCACTGACCTACCGAAGGTTACGATCTTCTTTTTTCCTCCAGGGACCATGTTTCATTAATTTTCATACTGGATACTCCTAAAGCACAATACCATAACCTGAAGGCCACGTTTCATCCAATTTTCATACTAGACCCATCAACAACATTGAAGCACAAAATCAATCACTACTACAATACATCCATCAACTACATCTGCATCATTGATCTCTGAATCACCCAATACTGAAACACTGAAAACGCTATCAACAACACAGTCACCAGAACACAGAACTTTGCAATAACAAGCAGATCCAATTGCAACTTCAAAATATCATACTTCATACTGTATACGCTACTCTGATGAACCCAACCTGCGTGTATACACTCTTTTACCAAAGCGAACCCGCGTATAGATTTGCAAATTCTAACTTATAACTTTGCAGCTATTCCAGACATCAATTATACCCAGAACATAACATTTATAGAATAAACATGTGTCAATAATTCAGATCTAGTTTATCCAAGATCAAACCATATAATGATAAAACATTCCAAGCCTTAAGATCCCGATCCATCATTCATCATCATCCACATGGGTGTATCCTTGGTTCAGATCAAGCAAAGCATCACAAACCCATAACCTGCATACTAGATCTCACACTTCATCAGATAATCATCACTTTCTCACTTTCCCCTTTGGCCTAATGATCTTCTCCTTATATAGGTTTAGGCCTCTCTTAATACCATGGTCCAAAACCATGTAGGACCAATACCTTGGACCCAATACCTAGGGTCAACGCTTCGGACCAAATACCATGGACCAATACCAAAATACCATGGACCAAATACCACAAACCAAAACTTAGTTTTCCAACATGTACACACCTTTCCTTCTATGAAGTTGCGTGTGTACATATACGCGCCTTTTGTTCTAATAACCCACGTGTATACGCACTTTCATCAAGGTTAACCTATGTATACCTTTCTCTTGACCTGCTACACTATGATCTGTCATCTGAGTGAGTTGTCATCAAGGACAACACCTGTATCATACCTCTAAGTGAGTTGCCATCAAGGGCAACACCTGTATCATAATGCCAACAACAAGGTCCATGGTAGAGGAAATGTATAAGGAATTTAGAAAACATAAAGATGAGGAATCATCAGGCTCCAAACACGATAAGGGGGAAAAATAATCTCTCCTCCATGACCACTTCAAAGGCAAAGGGAAAGAAGAAAGCTTTCTCGTACCTCCTAATAGCCCTTAACATAGAAAGAAAGCATCTTTGATTAAACTAGATGTTAAATTTGATTTACCAATATATGATGGAGAGTTGAATGCAGAAAAGTTGGACAATTGGATCAGACAAATTGATGTTTATTGTAGAGTGCAGAGTATCGATTTAGACAAGAGAAAGATTCCACTGGCCAGCCTACGCCTTGGGGGAACTGCCTTGGTTTGGTGGGAAGGCAGGACCCAAGATGACATGAAGAAACATGGTAAGACTCTTTATGTCTTGAGTGAATTTGTTTCTACAATCAAAAAGCAGTTCTATCCACTGGCTTACATGCAACGAGCCATGATGAGCTGGAAAACTCTTCACCAATTGAAAGGGCAAAGTGTACAAAGTTACACCCAAGATTTTAGGAAGACAGCTTTAATTCTAGGAATTTCATTAGACTCACCTGATACTCTGTTGAAGTACATAGGTGGTCTGCACAACTACATGAGGCACACTATCCTAATGTTTAATCCCTCTAGTCTAGATGAGGTATCTGTTCAAGCTACACATCTAGAAGCTAGAGGAAAGAATGGGAACCCAAAAGTTGGGGGATCATCCCAACCCAATGCAAGCAAGAATAACGAGAAAAGAAAACAAAAATGGAAAGTGAGGAAGGCAAACACTGTACAAAGGAGAAAGTCCTCATGTACTCACTGTAAGAAGGAGGAGCATGATGATGAGCACTGTTAGATCCTACATCCAGAGCTGAGACCTAAGAAGTTCGAGGGCAAGAAGAAGAATACTTCTGTAGCTATTCAGCGAGATTTGGGGTCAGACTCAGGAGATGAAACAACCATTACAGCCACAGGTATAAAAGGTAAGAATTCTGAAGCATCTACTAGTAATTTTGCACAATCTACTATTGATGAAGAAAATGAGAGAAAAAGACATGAGATTTTCCATATTCGAGTTATTTCCAAACATCAAAAGATTGATACTTTGTTTGATAGTGGCTCACAAGTAAATTTAATTTCTGAAGCAATTGTAAAGAAGCTGGGATTACTAACTACACCTCACAAGAAACCATACCCATTAAGTTAGTTAAGTGATAAAGCACAACTTCAAGTGACTAGACAATGCAAACTTAAGCTTTCTTTTGGGTCAACATTTGTAGATGAGGTTGAGTTAGATATAATTCCTTTGGATATATGTGGAATTTTTTTAGGAAGTCCTTACTTGTATGATAGAAAATCTATTTTCTATAGAGCTGAGAACAAGTATCTTCTCGTTATATATGGAATCGAATATCTTGTAAGAGCTCATAAGCTCAATAATATTTATACTCTCATAAACTCAGCACAGATGAAACGAATTGTAAATTCATGCAAACAATTTTTACTGATGGTTGTGAAGGAAAAGAAACATGATAAAACCAATGTATTTGAGGGCTGTGATGTTAAACAACACGCTGATTTAGAAAAGGTTGTTGCAGAGTATGATATATTATTTCAAGAACCTAAAGGTCTACCACCCAAAAAGGAAATAGTGCATGATATTAATTTGCAGCAAGATGCTCCATTGCCTAACATCAGAGTGTACAGGTTGTCCGCTTTAGAGAATGCAGAAATCAAGAAGCAAGTGCAAGAGTTGCTCAAGAAAGGGTTTATCAGACCTAGCACATCACCATGTGGATCTCCAATAATTTGGTGAAAAAGAAAGATGGCTCGTGGAGAATGTGCATTGATTATCGGGCACTGAACAAGATAACAATCAAAAATCGTCATCCCCTTCCTCACATAGATGATCTATTGGATCAGTTAAAGGAAGCTATTTATTTTTCCAAGATAGACTTGCAAAGTGGATATCATCAGGTTAGAGTTACAAAACAAGATGCATGGAAGACTGCTTTCAAAACAACGTAGGGATTGTATGAGTGGCTATTTATGCCTATCAGCTTAACTAATGCTCATGCTACTTTCATGAGAATGATGAATGATGTACTCAGACCTTTTCTTGATGATTTTTTTATTGTGTATCTGGATAACATTATTATATTTAGCAAAACATGGGAAAGACACCTAAAGCATGTTAAGCAAACATTAGATGTTTTGAAAAGAGAAAACTTTATGTTAAACTCTCAAAATGTGAATTTGGCAAAACAGCTTTGAATTATTTGGGACATATAGTATGGGGTGGTGTATTGAAGATAGATCCCTCTAAGGTTGCAGTCATTATAAACTAGCCTAAACCCAAATCTGCTACAGAAGTAAGAAGCTTCTTAGGAGCAGCACAATATTGGAGAAAGTTCATTTCTAACTTTTCCTTAATTGCAGCTCCCTTACATGCTTTAATAGGACTGAACAAGGTGTTTTAGTGGGGAGGCAAACAACAGAAAGCCTTCGACACCTTGAAAGAAAAGATTAGTACAACACTTGTACTAGCACTACCCGACCTTCAAAGACCATTTGAGATCCAAACGGATGTCAATGACTATGCCATGGGAGCAGTGTTGATACAATACGGTAAACCCATATGTTATCATTATGAGACGTTTAACTCTGCAGTAGTTAACTATCCCACATATCATAAGGAATTGTATGCATTAGTACATAGTGTGAAAAAGTGGAAACATTACTTAATGGTCAAAGAAATAGTTATCCATACTGATCATCAACCACTTCAATATCTACACTCCTAAACTAAGTTGCAGCAATCAAGACACTACAGGTGAATGGGGTTCCTACAACAGTTTCATTTAGTCATCAGATATAAAAAGGGCATACATAATAAAGTTGCAGATATGTTATCTAGACCCATTATAAATGCAT
>APFE030166999.1:27753-60327 GCA_000404065.3 Pinus taeda | reverse complement strand
CATTCATCATGAGAAGCAACTTCTTTGAAGGAAGTTGGTTCAAAATCTGTAGACAAGTTCAATTCACAATCATAAGAAACATCCATATCAACAGGTGAGTTAGAGTCAACTACATCACCTCCATTTTGCCGGTTTGAATTTCCGGTTCCTATCTTTCCAACTTCATCAGGATGAACACTTACAAGTGTCTTTGTCAGCCACTTTGGGGGACCTTTCTCAGATGGTCCAGGCTGCTCTGTTGATTGAGTTGGGACTGAATCAAGATTGAGTCTCCCATTTCTATCAATTACATCACTTAAAGCATCATCCGTTGTTGGAGTTTCATGCGGGGGAGAGTGTTCTTTAGAAGAAGATTCCACATGTTGATCTAGTATAGGAATCGCCCTTCAAGATGTGGAATCAGATTATCAAATTCTTGAAATGATTTTTCTTTTGCGAATCTATCCAAGTGATCAAGTTGCAGCTCAACAACATTGTCAGTTTTGGATGATTCAAGGAAAATTACATCTCTAGATACAACAAATTTCTTATTTACTTCATCATAGAGGCGGTATGTTTTGGAGGTGTTTGAATATCCCAGAAAGATACACTTACGAATTCTAGCACCAAGTTTGTTTCTATGTACCTTTGGTATCAAGGCATAACAGGTGGAACCAAAGACCCTGAGATGCTTTACCAAAGGAACATGTCCATACCACATTTCATATGGAGTCTTTTTTCTTATAGCATTAGATGGACATCTATTCTTTATATATGTAGCACATAGAGTAGCATCAGCCCAAAACATTATCTTTACATTCTTGAAAAAGAGCATGGATCGTACCATATTTAAGATTGTCCTATTCATTCTTTCAGCTACACCATTCTGTTGGGGATTATAAGGCACAGTTGTTTGATGTTTGATCCCATGTTGGCAAAGATAGTTTTCAAATTCATTTGATGTGTATTCTTTTCCATTATCAGTGCGAATAGACCCTATATGAGATTGTGCATCATTTTCAATCCATTTATGAAAATTCTTGAATGTTTGTAAAGCATCAGATTTGTTCTTCAAAAAACAAACCCAACACATTCTGGTGTAGTCATCAATAAATGTCATGATATATTTATTTCCATTTGCAGAAGGAACAGGCATTGGACCACATAAATCTGAATGAATGAGTTCAAGTTTCCTATGTGCTCTTGAAAGTGAATCATGAAAAGACTGTTTGCTATGCTTTCCTAGAATGCAAGCATCACATTGCTTAAGTTTCCTAGGAATTGTAGGCAAACCAACAATACCATTTTGATTCAATAAGAGGATATTGTCATAGTTAAAATGTCCAAATCTAGCATGCCATAATAAACTTGATGGAAGTGTACCTTCTTCATGATGAGAAATGTATGAGAAATGTTGTGCATGAGCAGAGGCTCCTTGCAGTTTGAGAAGCCTTTCTTCTTCTATTCCCCTCATGATAAGTGAGTGGTCAAGTGCTTTTCTTACCTCAAGCTTTCCATCAAACATATGAATGGAGTGACCTTGCTGGTGGATGTGGACCAAGGACAACAAGTTTCTCTTGAGCTGTGGGAGATATAGAACATGATCCAGAAAAAAGTCTGGAAGACCAGGCAGTTTAAGCCTGATTGTGCCAAGCCTTGATGGCTTGATTTTTGATTGATCTGCAAAGTATACTGCTCCATCAACATTGTCAGTGAAATATTCAAAAAAATCTTTTCTATGAGTCATGTGACAGGTTGCTCCTGAATCAAGAAACCAATCATTTTTCCAAGAAGCAAGTGAAGCATTAAATAAATCTTCATTTACTCCAATGTTACATTATGCCACGACATAGTGAGCAGATTCAGGTGCTTTACCTTTGTCTGTATCATCAATTTTACCTTTTTGTTGGTTTCTTTTCTGCTCAATTTTGTCCCATGGTAGCTTGCATGTAGAGGCATCATGTGATCCATTTCTTTTGCAGAAAATGTAATGCAAATCTAGCTTTTCTCCTTGAGAATGTATGCCCCCCTGCCTCTGAAATATCTTCCTCTTCCTCTTCGTCCACCTCTTCCTCTTGTAGAATCTTGAGCAAGATGCTTTTTTTTTATGAGAAAGGCACACAGCTTCTTCAGAAGATTTAGGGGTTGTCTTCTTTCCAAAAGCTTTCTCTTTTTCAGCAAACTTTTTCACAAGAGAGTCAAAGTTTATATCTTTGAGATTTCCATTTGCTTGCAATGACTCAAGATGATTGGAGTAAGTAGGATAAAGTGCCTTGAGAAAGGCAATAAGAGGAATATCCAATTCAACCTTAATGGATTTGTTATCATGCATTATAGACTTTACTTTAGATGCAAGAGCAAGAGGATCATTATTTTGTAGTTCAAGAGTGAAGAGTTTAATCATGAGTTGAACAACTTCAAGTGCAAAATGTGAGTCATAGAGTTCTTTCAACTTTTGTAAGGCTTCAAAGGTAGTTGAATATGATGAAATATGGCGACTCACCTCTTCATTTACAGATGCTGCGATTAACCTGGCAAGGAATGTGGAGAAAAATATGTGAAGGGAAGAGGGAAGGGGGAGGTTGCAAGGAACGTGTCAAACCACTGACACCAACGTTTATGGATAGTGAATTATAGATAAATATACAGGCACTGGGTGGAGCAGGTCATTGTGTGGAGCAGGTCATTCAGGCAGTGAAATGTTCAGGCTACAAAAATAGCAATTGAGATAGACATTAGACAGGGAAAATGGCAGTATGGAGAGTGCCTTTAAATGGAGAGCAGAGGAGCAGAATAGGGAGTTACAAAGGACATAAAAGCTAAAAAAAGGAAATGGCTCTGATACCATGTCAGGCCAGGCAGTAACTCCACAAAGCAAAAATTGATTCGTATATTATTCCACAAGGTAGATTTTCATTATATACATGAGGGAGAGACTCTTCAGTTCATCCCTTGATGATTGTTCATATTTCTAATTTATTTATTTACATAAATTCACCCAATCACAAGGATTAGGTGTCAACACTACGGAAATTTTTCGGTAGGAGTTGGTCAAACTCTGATTTTATCTAGACCACAAGGAACTCTTTATGGTTTAGGTGAGTCTACGAATTACTTTAGGCAACATGGTGCCTTCACAAATCCAGGGTATTCTTTTTAGAACATTAGGAATTCCACCCAGACTGGGTGGAATCCTCAAGGTCCTTCGCAACTAACTTTTTTGGCAACATTAAACTAATGATCTGATTCAATATAACCCGACCTAGCCTCTTCTCCCAACCAAGCTTCCCTCATATACACCTAAATTTGAAGGGAAGACTGGTGAAGATCCGAGTGACCATACAACCACTTTCCACTTATGGTGTTTGTCAAACTTCCTAATAGATGATTCAATTAGGTTGAGATTATTCCAATTTACCCTAAATGGAAATACAGATAAGTGGTACATTGAACTCCCAGGCGGCACCTTTAGTTCTTTCGATGATTTGGCTACAATTTTTTTGAACCATTTTCAGGTGCCTGTCCATTATGATGCTAGAACTGAGCTATTGGCTAATTTTCACCAAGACCAGGCAACCCATATTTCAGATCACATCTAGGAATGGAGGAGAAGGAAGAGGCTCATTAAAGCTGATATTCCACAAGAATTCCTTCTTGAATGGTTTCTTAAATCTTTACAACCTGATATCTCTAAGGATGTATCGCTCTCTAGTGTGTTCACTGAAGAACATGCTATTTTTAGAGCCCAACAGTTAAAACTTATATATTCTCAATCAAGGGTTCTTCAAAAAATTATTCCTGATGCTCCTAGGTCCAATTTTGATATATTCAAGCCAAATCTAGGTCCCCATGCCAACAGACTAATCAAATCAATCAATGTTAACATGGCTAACCTGTTAAATCAATTGTAGCAGTTGTCTTTACAAACATCTTCTTCTATGCAGACTTTGCCATGAATTCCTATACCTTCTCAACTTACATCTATAAATGTCGTCCAAAATTCTAACTCCAAAGGAACCCAACAATATGATGGGAAGAAGAAAGGACAAGGTAGGAAAAATAACCAAGATGGGAAGGGTAATGCAAACAAACCCAACAGTGATGTTGGAGAGGGTAGAAACAAGTCTAAGAGAAAAGTAAAATTTCCATGCAAGTTATGCAATGGAGATCATTTGACTCATATTTTCCCTAAGATCAAAGTTTCTTAGCACTTATTAGTTCAACAAGGATCTTCTAGCTCTCAGGTTGTCCTAACTAACCCTTTTCCCCAAGGGTGGAAATTACTTGATGATGCAAACTCTAGTACTGGTACCCCCGTAGGGGGCAACCAAGAGGGGGAAATACATCAAAGGTTTATATGATGAGTTCACATATTGACGTTGCTACACAATCACATGATTATGGTGAATCAGAATCATCGAAGGCTAAGTCTGCTCTCGATGCTTCAGAGCCACCCCATATCAAGAGGCCTTTTGTTGAGTTTATACCTCAGATGTTGAAAGGCTTCGTAAAATGCTCAACCAATAACCCTAATTCTAAGGTAGCACAGAACTACTCAATTATAGAAGATTTGGCTCAGATTCCTTGTGCTATGTTGGCGTTAGAGGTACCCTAGTCGTGCTCGACACAAGTGAGTGAATTACTCGCTGTGATCGGAGCGGTTAATCCAAAAAATTATCTTACGCTTACATTCGATATGTAAAACATCAAGAAGAGACTCCCACATCATATGGATTTCCAAATAAATTCTACATATTGGAAGGCTATTGGATCTCCTCAAGCGGTTCCTTCACCTACTTTGTTGACAGCATTTGATGGTCATTCTCGTAGGTTGAACGTGATTGTTCCATCCTTTCCCATTTACGTTGGGGGAAAGTTCATAAATATTGAAGTATAAATAGTTGATGTGAATCTAGATTACAACCTCCTTTTAGGCAGGAATTGGCTTTATGAGATGGATGTTATTGTATCATCGTTATTTCGCATCCTTTGTTTTCCTCATGAAGGGAGAATTGTAAAGGTTGATTAGATGGATTATTCTCCGGGTGACTCCCATGCATCTTCTGAGTCTACTATTCCATTAGTGGATAATCTCAATCAGCCTATTGAGAATTTAGGAGTTGGAATGTACTCTTCCTTAATGGGTACCTTTGATCTTCCTACTCCTACAGCTAGAATTAATGTTATTTCATCCTCCAAGGCACCTTCTCAAAGAGAGTTCTTTAGAACTCATTATTTTTTTGATCCTCGGCCCTTACCCTCATCTACCACCACATTAGATGAGGGGAAAGTTGGTAGAATGGCATGTCCTATGTCTGCAGTAGAAATTTCTTATCAGTCTATTGTTAACTTTGTAGACTCTGATCTGACTCCTTTTTTACCAAAGGAGTTGGATGGAGATGTGACTCCATCCTGGACTCTAGATTTGACTTCTTCTCAAGATTGCTTAGATACTATCTTGTCATCTGAAGAAGCAATTCTACAAGTAATGATGAGTGTTGAAATACCATGGAATGATTTGCATCATCGCTCGTATTTCCTCCCTCATTTGCAGGAACAAGAATCAAGTTTGTCCAATCCTTCTACTAGTGATCTTCATGCAGTTTTAAACCCTTTGGCCCCAACACAATTTTCTACCGAAGGTAACATGTATGTTATCTCACAAACTGTTCCAGTGAACATCTCTAGGAATCCCAACATTATTGAAAATGTCTTCATTGGAGTTGATTGTTCCCTTGAAGAAATTCAAACTTATACTGATCTCTTTAAAGATTTTCGTGATGTGTTCACTTGGTCTTCTGAGGAAATTCCTCGAATAGATCCATCTATAGTCCAGAATGAGATCAATACGTACGAAAATGCAAAAACTATTTGTCAGAAACTTCGATCGGTAAAGCAGCAACTATCAAAGCTGAAGTCGAGAAGTTTATTAAGGCGGGTTTCATATACCCCATTCCTTTAACTGAGTGGGTCTCTAATCCAATCCCCATAGACAAGAAACAAGGAATGATCTACATATGAATTGACTTTAGGGACCTAAATAAGGCTTTTCCTAAGGACAATTACCCCATGCCCTTTACTAATAATATTATTGATGAATGTGTGGGTAATGAGATTTTTTCGTTTATGGATGGATTTTCTAGTTATAATCAAATTACTATCCATCTAGAAGATCAACACAAGACATATTTTATTTTTCCCTAGGGTACATTTGCGTACAAAAAGATGTCTTTTGGCCTAAAAACTGTTGAGCTACTTTTCAGTCGAGCCATGTCATATTATTTTCACGATATCAAGCACATTATCGAAGCTTATCTGGATGATTTAGCTGCTCGTTATCGAAAGAGAATTGATCCTCCTAAACAACTTCGATTATTTTTTAACGATGTCATTTTTATAAAATCTGGTTGAATTTGAATAAGTGTGTTTTCGCAGTTACATCTGGTCAGTTCTTAGGATTCATCACGTTGAAGGAGGGGATTCGTGTAGATCTCTTCAAGGTTGAGGCAACAATTCAGTTGCCTACCCCATCCTCTATACGTCAACTTCAGAGTCTCCAAGGAAAAGAAAATTTCTTGAGGATATTTATAGCCAATTATGCCAAGATCACAAAAGTATTTATGAGATTTCTTAAGAAAGGAGTCCCATTTTTATGGGATGATTTCACACAACAATCTTTTGATGATTTGAAAAAATAATTAACCTCTGATTCTTTGTTGACTCCACCTGATTATAGCGGAGATTTCCTCTTGTATCTCGTTGTAGCATAATCGAGTATTGGTATGGTTCTAGTTTAGGAAGATGATGCCTTATGTGAGCATGTAATCTATTATTTGAGTCAATGCTTGGTAGGTCCTGAAACGTGCTATTCTCCCATTGAGAAATTAACTTTGGCAGTTGTCCATTCTATCCAACGACTTAGACATTATATTCTTCTTCGAAATACTTTCGTCTTAGCAGACACCAATTCATTTCAGTTTGTTCTCAATATGTGAGTGATTGGGGGGAAATAAAATAGATGGATTGTCATTTTACAAGAATTTGACTTTGAATTCATGTCGGCTAATTCTAAGAAATATTTAGTGTGTGCACACTTGATCTCAAAGTTTCCTTGTGAGGAAGAAATCGTTTACGATGAAAGTTTTCCTGATGAAAATCTATTTCTTATTTCCTCACAAGATCCTTGGTATGTAGATATCATTATATATCTCCAGACTTAGAAGCTTCTGGCCTCTTTTTCCAAGGACGAGCATAGAAAATTGTGTCAACTCTCTAAAAGTTATATTATTATAGGTGACACTTTATATCATCGTGGGATTGATCCAATCCTTAGACGTTGTTTAACCTTGGAATAAGTTGATTCCGTGCTTAATGATTGCCATAGTGGAGCTTGTGGTGGTCATCTATTTGGGCTTGCTACAGTGCAAAAAAAATTGCGAGCAAGCTACTTTTGGCCTTCGATCTTCAAAGATTACATTGAAGCAGCCAAGAGATGCCATCCCTCTCAGGTTTATACTCAGAACATGTGTGCACGTCCAACTCCACTTTTACCTTTGACCACCGTCAGTCCTTTCACGAAATGGGGCATCGATTTTACTACCTTTAATCCACCTTCAATAGGAAGTCACAAGTATATCATCGTAGTCGTAGACTACTTTACCAAGTGGGTTGAGGCTATGCTTATGTTCAAGAATGATGGTGAAACGATGGCCTTGTTTCTCTTTAATAAAGTTATTTACCAATTAGGTTTTCCTAAAGAGATTGTCACTGTCCATGGAAGTCAATGCCAAAATCAAATGATGTCTGAATTGGATCTCAAGTTGGGTTTCCAGCAGGAGCATTCATCTCCATATTATCCTCAGGCCAATGGGCAGGTCGAAGCCGTGAACGAATCCCTTAAAATCATCCTGCAAAGGATGATTAAAAAATATAGATCTAATTGGCACATCATGTTATATCCGGCACTTTGGGAATACCAAATGTCATTTAAGACTACCATTAGTTTTACTCCCTTTCAACTAGTTTACGGGTTGGAATCTATTTTTCCTGTAGAATGTGAAATTCCTTCCCTTAAATTGGTTGTTAAAATTCTTCCTAATATTTTTGGTCTCGAAGAAAGGCTCGTTAATTTGGAGCATCTTGATGACTAGCGTCGAGATGCTGCCATAATAAAAAAAGCTCATAAGAAGAGGATAAAAGCTCAATACGATAAAGTTGTTCTTCCTAGAAATTTTTATGAAGGTGACCTTGTCTTGGTCTACGATCAAGACAAAGATGCCTTGGGGGCAGGAAATTTTAAATCTATGTGGTATGATCCCTTCATTGTCAAAAGAGTTTTGAACAAGAGAGCTTATGAATTGATTGATTTTGAAGGAAACAGGTTGCCGGAGCCCATAAATAGGCTCTACCTTAAGAAGTACTTTTCTTAGGCTTCGGCAGAGCATTTAATTGTTTGTATATATTGTATGGTTGTACATATCTATCTATCAATTTTAGTGATGTCGATATTTTTTATCTACTTTGGCAGGTATTGATGGATGATTTGATATATCTAGGGTTCATTGATGGTGCCAATAGACATACCCAAAACCTTGCTTCTGCGGCTTGGGTGATTTATTATCCATCTGGCCAGTTGACAATTTTGAGAGGAGTATATACCGGTCACTCTTCAAATAATATTGTCGAATATACTGTTGTTAACAATTTACTATCTGAGGCGATATCTCTTGATATTGATTCATTAGTAGTTTATTTGGATTCACACTGGTGCTATCTCAACTTAATAACATCTATCAGGTAAGAGATCCTTATTTGTATTGCCAATGTCTGAGAGTGTGTTTATTGCAAATATCATTTTTTTACATCACATTGGTTCATATTCCACGATCATAAAATTCCTTAGCAGATTCTATTGCTAATCAAACATTGGATTGGCATATAAATCATTCATCACATTAAAACATCAAAAATAATTAGAGTACCATCTGTATATATGATCATCATAAAACCGTTTGTATATAGATAGAGTTTTTGTGTTTGAAATAATATACAAATTGGGACAAAATGTCCTACAAAATTTGGGCTTATACCCATCATCATGTCTAATAAAAAAAATATGGATCATCTATCTAACAATCCTACTCAGGATGAGCAGCGAGAAAGAAAACAATGGCATTTTCCACCTGCCGAAATAGTCGCACCCATTCCTGTGGTACTCCCACCATGCGCCGCTACATCTCCTCTGGTAATTCCTCCATGGCCACCATGGGTACTTGGTAAGTTAACCTCACCAATTTTCCCAGGAATGCATGGAGGACCCTCTCAGTCTCTATTGTAGCCCCTTCAACACCTCTTCCATGACACCTGTGTCGAGGAAAACCATCAGGTCTCACTAGTCCAACATATGTGTCATGATCAATAATTTTGTGAGTGTTTTGTCTCACCAAAAATATTTTTTTATTCATTTCTATTGAAAATCCAAAAAATCATAAAATTAAAAAATTAAAAATCATTTATACCTATGGTACCCCATGTTGTGTCTAGTGGTAATACTAGATCTATATCACCTTGGAAATCCATTCTGGCATAAGGGTAGTCTTCGACTACAATGACCTATTGTTCCCACCAAAGGAAAAAATCATCATCCAATGTAGTCCTAGGGACCTCACTGCCCCTAGTCATTTCATCAAGTTATCCCACTTGCCCATCTGTGGATCTCTTGGGCTGCTGATGGTGGATAATACTTTGGGATGAAGCCCAGGTACTCTCTCAAAAAAGAAGGAACATAAGATAGTTTTGTATCCAAAATTCTCTAATGGAAGTAAGTTTTTTCTTCATGTTGGCTAATAGAGGTGTACACCAATGAAAGACTATAGAGAGACAATCCACTGCAAGGTTCATGGGAAAATGCAAAGCCTGGTGTAGAGCGGCAGGACTATTTACCCTGGCTATGGTAAATAGTATGATTCTCAGTAATAAACTCTCTACATACTTGATTGGAATCTGACTTCCAACCTTTTCGGGGTTTCCAGGATAGTATATGCGGACGTAGTCTTCTACACTAAGATTACCTCTTGTCCTTCCAGTTGAGTGCACCCTCTCTCCCCTTTGGGAAAGACCTGTGATAAAATAGATATCCTCTATTTTGATCCCCAGGGGCATTTGATCAATCACGAACACATCTTCTTTTTCACTCCAATAGAGGATTAACATCTCAAGAAATTGAGTATTTTACTTCATGTTCGACATTTTGAAGAATTTTAACAAACCACATCCTCTCAAGGAATCTAATGCATTTTGATCCTCCATCACTTAGTTATGAATGGAACTATGCTCTCTTTCATGCCAGGTAATTGTCATCCTGCAAAAAATGATGTTTTGAATCATTAAATCCATGTTTTTAATTTTAAACTCGTGAACAAGTGGGTTCGTTATTAACACAATCACATATAGGGCCTTCATATATGCAGGTTACATGTATCCAACCCACGTGTATGTAGAGAAAAGATTTTCAAAATAATTCCATACGATCAAATTTTTGAAAAAAACATCTAAAAAGCATAAAAAATTATCAAAAGTATGATTAGAAGGTTACCTAGAAGATTTGAAGCAATTTGAATGGTTGAATTTGATGGAGGAAGCTTGCTTGGGTTTTTCTCCATGGCTCCTTCACCCAATTTCTCAAAACACAAATGAGAAATTCTGAGTCCAAAAGTCCTTATATAGGTTGAAAAGTGAAAATTATTTTTTCTAAATCTATTTTTTCTTTTGTGGACTTTTTGACCTTTTTGGCTTGGAGCGTTGGCATGGGTTGTTTTGACAAGATACTTTTGAGGTTTTTTGAGAAATTGGTTTTGTCCCATGACTGCAGACTTGTCATGGTAAGTATCACTTTCTTACTGGCATATAGGTTAGGGAATATCACTTCCCACTGCATTTTGCATACTAGCCTCCATACTGTGATGTTTTGCTATAAGGTCGACCCCATCATGTCTTGATTCACAAACCATTTTCATTCACCGACTTATAAAATCATGATATGATGGTAGAGCCAGCCTTTACATGGGAATCTTAGTTAGATCCTCGCTAGCATATATTTCCAATGCTGCTATATTGAGTAGGCTCAGGAGTCCTCTTTATTCCCACCATGACTTATGCGTTGGAGACTCATTCTCCTTTTTCTCTATATTTTGGCTTTATACCCCAGAGGCTCCTTTGTGTTAAGTTGTACTTTTGCATTGCATGTTGACCATTTGTACCTTTTGGCCTTGGGCCGAATTCACTTGGACTCATGTTTATGCCACCTTTTGACCATGTCTTCTACAAAATCAACCTTGTAATCACTTAACCTCTGCAACTTGACACACCATTTTACCTTTGGAAATAGCATTCCTTTGAGTGTCATTGACTAGTTTCGTCACCTTGCATTGAGCATAGGAATGTTACCCTCCCATGAACTAGCAAATCTGTATTGGGACACTCCTCGTTCTTTCAATTGTACCATAGCATTCTTTTATTCTTTTTTAGGCTTCATAAATATGAAAAAGACAAAGAAATTATATATCCCAAAAAGAGTGGGAAACAGACATTATTTCCATAATTGGTGGTAGCTAGAGTCAGTCGTCTCACCCTTGAACAAAGCACTCAAAAAATAATGTCTTTCCTCCATTGGGATAGGCTTTAGTTTGACTTAGGAGAGCCTTAAACTTGTTATTAATTCAGTACTCCTCTAGTTGGTTATCTCTTCCAATCATATGGAGAGTTTGATTATGCCTCCTGCATGACAAACTTATACAAAGTTATCATATGCTGCCATGTAGTCACAGTCGAGTCGTGCTTTTGTTTAAGGGAAGTAAACCTAAGTCAGCCTCTCTGTGGTCTCTCTTGACCTATTTTTCAGTCATCCATTCCTATTTGTCAGAGTCATGTTTGTTATCACATCAGCTATTTGGTCCTTTTCTCGTCCTGGTTCGAGAAGGTCTCCATTGACATCTTTCTGGTGGGTCTTACTCTCATTGACTATGACGAATTTCTCTAAGAGAAGATCTAGAGCTACACCTTGGCCCTATTTCCACTATTGATAGGTCACCTTGTGCTTAGCATTGATCAGTATCATGGGTCTTTAACTTAGTGGTTTCCCTTGTGTTCAACATCATCTTTCATTATCACACATTGGGATTCATGTAGTGCCTTGGTTTCCATTTGACCCTATTGGTGGATTCCTTGCCTCTATGTCACCTTTCATTAATGGTTGGTTCAAAGGGTTTCTATTCTGTGCTAGCTACATCTTGTGTACGGTGAAAAAGTGCTTCGATTGGGTTACTACATCATTATTCGTCTAATTCCTTCCACATTATTGGCCTACAGGTTACACTCGTGTTAGATTCACGAAGGATGCATTAATTCCTTCCTTCTAGCGGATCTTTTCCCATCGACTTCAACTCATTGTTCTAGGAATGAGATCTAGAGTCCATTTGGCCATACCTTAGGGTTTGTAGTCATCAGTGGCAGACTCCTTTGCTATTGACAGTGGGGAAACATAATTGTCTCTTGACTTATAGATTCTTCCAAGTGTTCGACTACAACTCATTTATTCGCACTTGTTAGATTGTACTAGGTACCTTGGCTCTCATCATCATTATCAGTGAGTAGTCTCACCTTTGTTAACGGTATACATAAATGACTAGTAATCAAATGATTTCTCACATGGTCGAATTCAGATCATTTATTCCCATTGTGTATAAATGTACCACGGCATTGGTGAAGACCTCGGGTTTTCATCAGCATTTCTTGGTTCACTTATTAGTTGCTCATGTTTCCACTAGTTGACACCATCCACCTTATATGTTGAAGTTCTTTATAATGACATACTATACGTTGGCACCTGAGTTGTAGTGTAGTACCATTTATTCCACCATTTGATTCAGTACATTTTGGATCAGCTTTATCACTTCAGTGATCAACTTCCTACTTCAGCTTCATTGATCAGTTCTTTGTATGTGATATTGATACTTATTTCGATATGATTGGATTATCCATTATGTATTTTCAGTTCCTTTATACTTGTATACATATTGGATCCACTTTGGTACTTGACATGCAGACATTCTTTACTATCTCTAAGCATGGGTATGCCCGCCTCAAATAGTAGTTTCTTTTTTATCTCTTTCACTGGCTTGGCAGGCTAAATTCTGGTGAACTCCTCCTTGGTCTTGGCATGATTCCTTCTATACACTTAATACATTTTGGCCATCATGTACCCCTTCTAACCTCATGTATTAGGGGGCATTTGTTATAGCACCATTTAGCACTCTTGGTAGATCTGATGCTCTAGTTATGGCCTAGGGAAACCCTTCCTTTCCAGACTTGGTCCAAATTCTAAAAAAACGTGTTTTATTTCCCATACGCTACTTTTCCATGTGTTAAAAGTGTGTATACACGAGTTAGTATATAACCCATGTATATGTGTTAAAACACTTAAAATAATAATTCTCCTTAAATTCAGGTAGATTTTACTAGTTTTACCTGTTACTCACCTACTACAGGCGTGGCCCAACTATTTCCCAACTAAAAAAACTAAGTTTGAGAAGTATAAATAAACCTCCATGGGAAGGCCTAAGGGGGAGAAGGGATGATATATTGATATTATAGTTGATTGATCCCTGATCGAGTCTAAAGAAATCCCTGTGCCTCCTGCACTCCCCAAATTATAGGAAACCTTTGTTTCCTCTTTTGAGATGTCCTTCATCCCTCTTATGATATCCTTGTGTGTATTGATGGAGGAAGATTGTTGAGGCCGGGATAGGACGGATCTAGAGGATGGTTCCTCCTAGAGATGGAGGAAGACTGAGGTTGTAGTTTCCAACCTTTCATTTAGCTTACATCAATAAAGAAATGTTGTCCTGCTCCTGATATTTAACACGTTTATGCATTGATCCATGTTGTGATTTATTTATAAATATTATATTAATGCATAATTGTTCATTTTCTTATATGATCTAATGTGTATATCATGAACATGCTTTCTATTACTATTGTTGTATATACTTTGCTTGGATAATTTGTAGGTTTTAAAGGCGTTGGAAGAAGAAGAGGGTTTGAAACTTGTGGGATCGACCCAAACATAGGACCCTCGGGTAAGGCCACTTCTTCCCAGTTCAGTTGTTTAAGCATTTAAATTATTTGTTTGTGCATTTCTTACTGTTGTATGCCCTCCGCTCTAGTGCGGTTTTCAACCCAAGACCCTAGGGTGTTCCCACCCGCAACAATTTTTTATTCTATGAGATCCCACATTCATGCTTAGGATATGGCATGGGTGTGACTAGTTTAAAGAGAGATTTAGTTCAGCCATGTCTATGGTCGGGTGGTATTTGGAAGTCCTGAACCTGGTCAGATTTGCCTATCATTAATAAACGCTAAGTTATATTACTTTTGCATTGGTTTATATGTGGATTTAATGGTTTTCATATCTCTGATATTTATATGGTTTTATGCAGAGGCATGGTTTCTTGGTATGAATAAATTATTATGATTGCATGATTATTCAGAAAACATGAAAGCAAAGATGGCCATTATCAGTCTCAAAGGTAAAGCAGATATTTGGTGGGAAGACATGAAGAATTCCAAAGGAATACATGAGGAATATTTGACTTGGCATGCATTTGAAAGGGTATTCAAGACGAAGTAATTTTCATAAAACATGAAAGTGTGCAAGTCTAAATTCCACTACTATTTAATTTTATGCATAATAATGATTGTGTGCAACTTGTTATTCATGCCACAATCCATGGTAATCAAACTGTTTAATCTTAGTTATTCCATGCTTTGAATTTTATGACCAAAGAATTTAATCTTAGTAGATCATAGTTTGGTAGAGAAAATAAAAGGAGCGCTCATAAGCTTAATCTAAGCCCTTGGATGATATAAGGTTAGAAATAGAGTTAGATTGTTTATAAAAAGAAATATTGAGTTGCTATTTGAAATGCACTCTAAAAGAATAAGCAAAATGTTAGGAATAGAAGGGTAGGTAGAAGTTAAAGGTTTTTAAATGTTGAAAATGGTTATTTCCTAAAGTATATTATCACATGACATAATTCATAATGGAATGAACCATTGGGTGGAAGAAAAGTGTGATGTGCGATGTGTGATAATGCTATCAACCATTGGATGATTGCGGATTCCTGACCGTAGATCTTATCGCATCGCATCGCTCTTAAGGGAATGAACCATCCAGCATAAGAAAATGTGATTTTCAATGTTCTATCCCTTTACTCATTAAATCACCTGGACCCACACCCACCTATCATATCCTTTATAACCATTCATTCCTCGCGGTTATGATAAACACCCGTTTACCTCCGCTCCATGTCACTTCATTAAGCTCTGCCCAATTAATGTTAAACCCATCATTAACCTTCAATAATCTCTTACCTCCAATGCTTAAAGCACTGGGCCCCTCCCTAAGCCCATGCTTTATCGTCGGCTTGCTTCCCTCATTGATTATCGTTAGATCAACTCCCCTCTAATCCGACTCTCCACATCCATATCAGTTGTGCCTGATACCCGAACAATACCCATCCAATAAAGTAGTTTTCCCGACCCCCTTGAGTCTATGTGTCATTCTCAAAAGTATATCAGGTGAGCCCTCTTCAAAATCACCTTCTCCTCATAAACAGTGCGACGACCCTCTAAAACCGCCTCTTCGCCAACCCGATAAACCACCGATTATTCAAACATTCATGCCATATTAAAAGCTTGCTTGTTACACTTTAAAAACCCTGAAAACTCTTGTTTTCATGCCTTTCACTCTTTTCACAGTTTAAACCATTAAAACCCTTCAGCGCTACATTGAACCTCTACGATTCCATTTGACTTCCAATTACGTTCAGGACGCTACCACAACTCCTTCCTCAGGCGTCCCTGTGTAAACAAAGCCATCAACCGCCTTCCTCCTAAACCTATGTTTTCTTAACTCTTGTTGTGTTTTGCAGGTAATCAACCAAAGACTTGAGCATTGGATAGAAAACTCTGATATCAGTCGCAGATTTTGTTTATTCTAAGACTCAGCAATAAACCTACAAAAATCATATATTTAGAGAAGAAGATCATTACACAAGGAAAAGAGAAGAATACAACTATATAGAGCCTTGACTATTAAAATAGAGGATCAACAATACAACTCTCCTAATAAAAACACTCAGGGATTCTTTCTTCATCCCGGATGAAATCAAGCATATATTTTGGGTGAAGCCCTTTTTTACTAAATACACCGAGATGGATGAAATCTACAAAGGATAACAAGAATTTCTATCACAGATAAGAAATGCTGGGAAGAATTAACAGATTTACTTAATTAATGATAATTGAACAACATTTAGCTTTTGAAGGAACATCAGCTAGCTTCAACCTCCTTTGAACTTTTTCAGTGATATGTCATCAAATAGCATAGCACTAAAGTAATGCTAGATCATTAGACAATTCTATTTTTGATTGTGTAAATAAGTTATTTTTGTAAAAGCAATTTAGGATATTTTTCATCTTACTGATGTATAAATAACTCTCTTCATGAGTTATCATAGGTTGCACCCTTGATGAAGCATTTCTAGATATTTGATATACTTGAATTTTCTGGAACCTCAATACGAAGCAAAGGATTCTGAATTCTGTTTTACACAGTTTTTGTTTCATGTAAGTTTTTCCTGTATTACTCATTATGTTTTTCTTCATATTATTATGACTTTACAGAGATAATTAGGTAGGAATAATTGTGTCTCAATCTATTCCTATAAGTTTTCTGAAGTGATAATCATTAAAGAGAATGGATTAATGGACTGTCTATTTAATTAATTCCCTCTGAATCAATAAATCATCAACATCCCCCGGATGCGGGTGATAGGTAAAGATTTTATGGAGCTGGCAGCGGCATTCAATGCCAAGTGGCCGTCGCTTCATGCCACTTGGGCCGAAGGCTCCCGAAGCCGTCCGGCCGGCATTAAAGGCGGGTCATCTACCGCAGGCGCAGGGTTAATAGGCAGTTTCTTCAGCGCGATGGCAAGAGCGGGTCATTCGGCAGGAAAGCGAAGCTCTGGTTCTCTGCAACCAGGCTTCAACTTGGGAGTGATAGGAGAATTCAGTCTTTGTATGGTGGCTCTGTGGGACAATGCTGGCTTCGTGTTTCTGAATGCTCCAGCTTCAAGCTGGACTGACCTGGTCACCTGTGGCTCGAAATCCTGGTTAGCTTGCTCGTCCTGGTTCGAATTCTGTCCCGGCTCAATTTCTGTGCTGGCTAGAATTCTGTCCCGGCTCAATTACTGTGCTAGTTCAATTTCTCTGCGACCTCAGTGCAATCTTGTTGTAGCGGTGTTCACAACATGCCGCGAGAAAGACAGCGGGGTACCTGTAGGAGGGGTGGCACGCAAGGCAGAGCCAGATCTTTGGCCTCTGAGCCTCATTCCTCAGAGTCTTCGGAAGGAAGTCGCCCGCCACGTTCCACAGAGCGCAGAAGAGGGAGAGGCAGAGGACGCTCAGTGGCATGCCCGTTCGGTGGGCATTCATCCACCCGGTTCAGACACACCTGCATATTGGACAATGCCGTGTACTACGTCTCTGTGCGCATTGAAAAATGCGAGCACCTTGATTGGCCAGGCGACCCAGCAGCTCCTAGACCACCACCGCCTGCTCGGGGGCAACAATCTCAGCCTGTGGACACCGAGGGTGAGGTGGCGAGGGACAATGCTGGCCCAAGTGGAGGAGGAACCGCACCGCACTCCGACTCAAGCGCTTCAGAATACTCTGGCTGCTCGGTGGTGGAGGAACCAGACGGAAAATTTATCCCGCCTTCGGTGGAGGAGCCTCCCAGTCCTTACACCTAAGCTAGCAGCGTGGACGTCCGGGGTGACTTGGTTCTCCTATGATCAGTTTGTCTCCAGCAGTCATGGTAGCGGCCACTATCGAAACCGTGAGTCAGTTTTGTCTATGTCCTTTTCCGTTTCCGAGTCTGTAATGCTTTATTCTGTCCTGGCTTCTAGCATAAGCGTCTATAATGTCTATGTCTGGGTATATGTCGATCTTGTTATGTAATTTTAGTGACGATCTGAACCTTAACAGAATTGTAAGAGTCTGTAAATTCCTCCCTTGCGATAGCAGGGAAAGGATGAGTCAGTTTTTTGCAGTTTTGAACACTGTCATAGCTCTTGTTTGGGGTCAGCGGATAGCTCTTCGGGCTCAGTCTCAGTTTCACTGTCATCTTGTTCAGGTTGCCGGCCCATGGCAGCAAATGTAACCCTCTGTACCTTTTGTATTATAATAGAAATAGTCCAATTTACACAAAAAAAATAAAAATAAATCATCAACATCTCATTGTAAGCATAAGAATATTCTCTTGAACCTTCTAAACATTGACCAGAGGTTTTCATACTTATGATTATGCAATTATCTATCTGAAAATTGTGATAATCATATTATTTTTTGTTTTCTGCTCACCACTATTCAAGTTTTATCATTTTGTGAAATTTTATAGCAGCCCATTACTGAGATATTGATATTATTCAAAGGGTTAGGTATATCAGTTCTATATTTGTT
Organism: Pinus taeda; assembly: GCA_000404065.3. NCBI lineage: Eukaryota > Viridiplantae > Streptophyta > Pinopsida > Pinales > Pinaceae > Pinus > Pinus taeda. The sequence continues at coordinate 41,769 of APFE030166999.1, read as the reverse complement.
TTATTCATTGGTCTCCCTAGTCAAAACAAAAACCCCCAAAACAATTATCTTAGATGCTCTGGCATAATAGCTGGCCATTATTATCTTAGAGGTACAACATCAAACTGGTGCCGCTGTCGGGGACTCGAATTCCATTAAATTTTCCTGGGGAAATGATATGTATTTTATTCATTTAAGGTGATTAAGGGTCTAGAAAGGTTAAAATCCTTCACTTGGCGACTTCACTCTCACAAAAAGGCACCTTTTAAGCACACTAGATCTCGTTCAAAGGGTAACCTAGTTGTTCCTTTGTTAGGTCCTGAAAAAATTATGAGAAAATCTAGTTCTAAAAGGGGAGATCAACCCTCTTCTTCTTCTTCTTCTTCTTTAGTCTTACATTCTAAAGATGTACCATCATTTGATCATTATAGTAACATTCCATCCAATCCAGATTACTCTCACCTATCACCTAGGGTTGCTAAACTCTTGAGGAGAGGAGTTGATTTAAAATCAACATTCCTCATTCATTCATTTGAAACTCATCCAAAACCCTCACTACCACCAGTATCTCCTAAAATTGAATCTGACTTGGGTGTTAATTTACCAGAATATAAGCCAACAGATTTCATATCCCCTACCACTTATTCATTTCCTCCCACTTTTGGACAACCTGAAGCTTCTACTTCTGAACAACATGAAGAGACCTTCTCTGTGTATTCAAATCCACAATTTGAAACAAAGGAAGGTATTCATCCAAAGGTCCAAAAGTTAGTTCTTAGGACTCCTTTGAAATCACTCAAGAGATCCAAGCCTTGGATTTCAGAGATCTGTGGTTTGTGCTTTTTGAGTCTTTGATCGGAGAATCCACAGTAAGAGAATTTTTACACCAACGTTTCGAATCCCAAATGGGATCCATCATCAGGGTCAAGAGAAAGATGATAAAAGAAGAGCAGGATGGAAGAAATAAATACTCATGAGTATTTATTTCTTCCATCCTACTCTTCTTTTATCATCTTTCTCTTAACCCTGATGATGGATCCCATTTGGGATTCGAAACGTTGGTGTAAAAATTCTCTTACTGTGGATTCTTCGATCAAAGACTCAAAAAGATCCCCTCCTTCTTCACCTCCCACTAGTTCTTCAACCCCTCAATCACCTTCTTCATATTCTTCTTCATCTTCTTCAACTTCTACATCCACACAAACACCTCATACACCACCTCCCACTATGGCTTTCCAACCTATTGTACAGGCTAGATATGCAGCTTTAGTCTTACATCCTAATCTTGATGCATTCCTAGCTGGATACTGGAAATACCTTCTCAGGTATAATGGAGAGACCAGTCCTTCTGCTGAAGACCATCTTCAAGCATTTTTAGACTTTTCAGATAACATGAATATTGAACGAGAAAATGTTTACATGAGGTTGTTTTTACAATCGCTTGAAGGAAATGTAGTAATTTGGTTTAGGCAGTTACCTGCAAATACCATTAGACTTACAACTATATTTAAAAACTAATGGGGTGTGAAAAAGGATCCTCTTTACTTTCTTACCAAGTTTGATGAACTTAAAAGAAATTTTGATGAACTTGTATCAAACTTTATCAAAATATTCAGTAAGCTTTATCATAAAATGCCCCCTAATTGTAAACCCCCTCTAGCAGCAGCAAAGTCTAGATTTTCTAAATCCTTTGATGATGATTTTTTTGTTATGCTAAGAGAGAGAACTTCAAGAACTCTTCAAGTTATGCAAACAAATTCTATTTATGTAGAAGCAAACCAAGCTGCATCAACTACTTTGAGTGCTAAAGAGGAAAAGGCCCAAAGAAAAGTCAAATCAACACTAGAGGCTTCTAGTTCCTCTAAGACTAAAACTGAAGATTCTAAAATAGATTAAATAACTTCTCTTAGAAATATATCTAATAGAATTTCCAAGATTGAGACTCAACCTAGGAAAACTCAACAAATAGTTTCCAAACCCCAAAATCAAAATCAAGGTTAGTATCAAAGAAATCCGCCATTACGAATTCTTCAGAGACCTAGTAATGATCAACAAGTTCCTACTCCTTTGTTGATAGATGATCAAAAACCTAAGGATAATACTATGACCATCACTGAAGATATAAATAATTTGGATACTTCCTCTAATCAAACAGTTATTATTCCTCCTACACAACAAAATTAGGTTCAAGAAAATCAAGAATCTTCACATGTTTCTAAATACCATGCCTTCTCTGAATTTTTAATTGCAGAGTTGAACAAAAGATATGACCTTAGGCCTAGGTCTGGTCCTGGAAGACCTCCTAAGGAAACTCCAGTAATTGAACCTCGTGCCAAAGCTGCTCAAACTCAAACAACTTTTATTCGACCATCAGAACATCTAATTGATATTCCTCAAAATGAAAAAAATGCATTGACTACTTTTAATGTTGAAATAGAGTTAGAAAGAGTTAAAATTCCAATTCCTCTTTCAGAACTTTCTAAAAACATCGGGTATAAAAATTAGGTCTCTAAATGGATACAAAATACCTCAGTTGATGCTAAAGGTGATATAATTAGTTTGCAAGATGAAAAACCAGCAGTTTTTTTTGGCCCAAGCTTAGATATGATAGATGAAATAGTGCCTCCTTTCTATGTAACTCTTAGGACAAATTATTCCATGTTGTATAATTGTATGCTTGATTCTGGAGCATCACATAACCTCATGCCAAAAACTATCATGGATTTTAAACTTGACATAACTAGATCCTATCATGACTTGTACACCTTTGATTCTAAAAGGGTGCCTTGCTCATGATTGATTAAGGATTTAGTAGTCACCCTTGCCCAAATTTCAGTGAAAAGTATAGTACTTGATATAGTTGTCATAGATATCCCTCCCAAATTTGGAATGCTCCTTTCAAGGTATTGCTATGCAAAATTAGGGGGAACTCTTCAGATGGATATGTCTTATGCTACTATTCCAGTTTATGGGGGAGAACAACTAAGATTATATAGGGAGGTGAGATTTGTGCAGACTATTTGTAAAAAAAGATCAGCCAAGGAACCATCCCATTTATGCAATTGACCAAGATTTTGGTTGCTTTCAACTCTCTTCAAACCAAGTGCATGAAACTTAAGTTAAAACTGAAGATGTAATTGAAATTACAGTACCAAATAAAACTGATATATGAAAACTATTCTTTGATGGATCCTATACAAAATATGGATCAAGAGCTAGAGTAGTTCTAATATCACCAAAAAAAAAAAAAACATTGCCCAATCATGTAAGCTCAACTTCGAAGTTACAAATAATGTGGTTGAATATGAAGCTTTCCTTTTAGGATTTCAATTAGCCAAAAGCTTAAAGGTTTGAAACTTAAGTGTTTTTACTAATTTAGAGCTTATTCTCAAACAAGTGAGAAGTATTTGCCAGACTAAACATCCTAGACTTAGGTCTTACCGAAATTAAGTATGGGATTTAGTTGAAAACTTCTTTGATGCCTTTAATTTGACTTATATTCCAAGAGATCAGAATGTTCATGCAGATGCCTTCGCTATTTCTGCTAGTTCATTTAAAATTCCTGATCAGACTAATGTACTCTACCAATTACAAATCAAGTATAGACCATCTATCCCAGACAATCTGAAACATTGGCAGATATTTGAAGATGATGAACACTTGAAATCTTTTCTACAACTTGTAGATCAATTTTCTCTTCTACAAATTGATGAAGATAGATCCCAAATAAATGAAAATACAAGTGAAAATGATACTTCAGATTTCAGTTCAAAAATTGGTGATCATAATATTATTCAATTATCTAACAATTTTATTCAAAAAGTCTTGATAACTTTAGAATTTTTTTTTGATCAAAATTATGTTCTCTGAAATCCTCAGTCCATTTCTTCGAAAGAAGATATAGAAGAAATTAACATTGGAAAAAATGATGATGTCAAAAACATCAAAATCTGTGCATCTCTAGAACCTGAGCTTAAAACTCAATATCTTAAGTTACTTCAAAATTATAAGGATGTTTTTGCTTGGACCTATGATGTTCTAAAAACTTATGATACTTCATTAATATAGCATAAGATCCCTTTGAAGCCAGAAGCAGTTCCTTATCAACAAAAACTTAGGAGGATTAATCCATCCCTTTTACCAATTATCGAAAGGGAAATTAAGAAAATGCTAGATGCACAAATCATTCTCCCTCTTAGCTATTCTAATTGGGTTGCAAATTTAGTTCCATTTAGGAAAAGGAATGGAGAAATCAAGCTTTGTTTGGACTTTAGAAATTTGAACAAAGCATCATTAAAGGATAATTACCCTTTGCCCAAGATGGATCAGTTACTTCAAATGGTTTCAGGAGCACAAAGACTTTCTATGATTGATGGTTTCTTAGGTTATAATCAGGTGAATGTTGATCCAACAGACAGGGAAAAGACAGCCTTCACTACACCTATGATACATTTATGTATGCTAGAATGTCATTTGGCTTATCACATGCTGGAGAAACATTTTAGAGAGCTATGGATGTAGCTTTCATGGGTCGGGTAAACAAATTTGTAGTTATTTATCATGATGAAATTACTATTTTTTTTAAATCTGATTAGAAACATATAAAGCACTTGAACAAGGTTTTTGACAGGTGTAGGAAATTTGGGATATAATTGAACCCTAAAAAGTCTTTGTTTGCTATTAAAGAAGGAAAACTATCAGGCCATATAATCTTAAAGGAAGGAGTGGTAATTGATACTAAGCATGTGTCTGTCATTGAAACATTGAACTTACCTAGAAACATGAAAGAAATTCAAGCTTTTCTGGGTAAGATTTATTTTTTAAGAAGATTCATCCCAAATTATGCAAAGATTGTAAAAGATATAACTGACATGCTCTGAAAGGATCATGAAGTTAAATGGACTGACTCTTCCAAGCATGCATTTGATCAAATCAAGAAAGTAATCTCTGAATCTCCCACCTTGGCCATCCCTAATTATACTAAACCATTCAGTATCTTTTCTTTTTCCTTAGAAAAAACCCTTGTTGTTGTCCTATTACAAAAGAAGGAAGATTCCCATGACCAACACATAGCCTTTTTTATTAAGGTTATGAAGATGTCAAGCTTAAGAATGACATAATCGAGAAGCAAGCCCTATACCCTCATTCAAGCCCTAAAATCTTTCAGGATGTATGTCTTACATTCACCTATTACTTCTTATGTTCCTAATGGTGTTTTAAAAATTGTTTTAACTCAAATTGACATTGATGGGAAAAGAGGTAGGTGGATCACTCAAATACTTGAGTTTGATCTAACTATCAAAACTACAAAGCTATTAAAAGGCCAGGGATTAGCTAATCTTCTAGCAAAATATAATTGCAAAGTGCTTGGAATCAATTCTCTTTTAGAAGTAGGAAGAATCCATAAGAACCTTATGTCCTAATACTAGAGAAGAATCCACAAGAACATTTTGTCCTTGCACAAGGAAAGAATCCAAAAGAGCCTTTCCTAATTCTACAAGGGGAGAATCCACAAGAACCTTCTCTTCAACCTAAAGAAAAGAATCCACAAGAATCTTTACCTTTAGATCAGATCAGCCCTTTACATATTGATGACAAATTTCTATTGTCAGATTGGTATAAAGACATTGTAAATTTTCTCCTCCATTTTGAATGCCCAACATCATTTTCCAAAGCCCAGTGTAAGAGCATTAAATTGAAAGTAGTCAAGTACTACATCATCAACGCAAATTTGTACGAGAAAGATCCACTGAATATTTTGTTATTATGTTTAATAGAATAAAAAACTGAAGGAATCATTGATCAGTTTCATGTAGGATTTTGTGGAGGACATTATGCTTGGAGAGAAACAGCATACAAGATATTAAGGGGAGGATTTTATTGGCCAACATTGTTTTTTCAAGTAGGAGCAAAGGTCAGGAGTTATTTTCCTTGTCAGATGTTTCTTGGTAAGCAAAAAATAACAACTTTTCCACTAGTACCATCAATAATCTCAGCACCTTTCCTTCAATAGAGATTATATTTTATTGGCGAAATATATCCCACTTCAAGTAATAAACACAGATGGATTCTTACAACAACAGACTACTTCACTAAATGGGTGGAAGCAATTCCAGTAAGAAATGTTATTGATTCAGTAGTAATTAATTTCATTGAAGAAAACATATTATCTAGGTTTGGTTGCCCAACTCAAATTGTCATAGATAATGTAGCAGCATTCTATAGTGTTAAAATGATTGAGTTTTGCCAAAAATATCAGATTTTGTTACATCATTCAACTCCATACTACCCTCAAGGTAATGGCCTCGCAGAATCCTCAAATAAAAGTTTAGTAAAGGTAATCAAAAAGACCCTAGCATATCATAAAAAGAGTTGGGACTCTCATTTAGTTTATGAAGTATGGGAAAATAGAATAACTCCAAAAAGATCTATTGGTAAATCTCCTTTTCAGTTAGTCTATTGGAAAGATGAAATTTTTCTCACCAATTTGGCTTTCCCAATTTTAAAATTCTTGCAAGACTCAACAAATGAACCTAATGATTTTTCAAGAAGGATAAATCAGATTATTCAACTAAAAGAAAATAGAGATGAAGTTCAATACAAATTGAAGAAATATCAGAATAAGATGAAAATCCTATTTGATAGAAGAGTCAGGGAAAGGGACTTCAGAGAAGGTGACCTAGTTCTAAGATGGGACTCCAGGAAGGAGGAAAAGGGAAAACATGGTAATTTTGACAACCTATGGTTTGGTCCATTAGAAATTGCTGAAGTAAAGGGTAACAACACCTTTTTGTTGCAAAATCTTGAGGGACAATATTCCACTTATCCGGTAAATGGAAGGTTTCTCAAACATTTCATTCGGTACTAAGAAGTTGGGATACATTTCATTGTAAATATTCTGGTTTCTCTTATTTTTAAGCTGTCAGTGAGATTTTTTACAGCAAAGACTCTAGAGAGTGAGGAGAAGGCACATGGATCTATAGGTTCTCTACATTCTATAGGAGAAAACAGTCCCTAGTTGATGCTGATGTTGTAGCATTTTTTGGTTTTGATAAGTTAGAATAAATTAGACAAAAAAGAAAATGTATATACGAAATGTTAAGATAGGATATGGAAAAAAGAATATTGAGTAAAAAATGTTAGAATTTTTTTTGAATAAATATGTCCATATCAAAGAAAATGTTAGGGTAAATGCCCTAAAAAATAAAGGCAAAATAAAATGCTAGATTAGACAAAAAAGAAAACATAAATAAACCATGAAAGTGTGCAAGTCTAAATGCCACTCCTATTTACTTTTATGCATAATAATTATTGTGTGAAACTTGTTATTCATGCCACAATCCATGGTAATAAAATTGTTTAATATTGGTTATTCCATGCTTCGAATTTTATGTTTATAGATCAAAGAATAAAATCTGACCAAAAAATTTAGTATTGGAAGATCATAGTTAGGTAGAGAAAATAAAAGAGTTCATAAGCTTAATCTAAGCCCTTGGATGATACAAGGTTAGAAATAGAGTTGGATTATTTATAAAAAGAAATATTGAGTTGCCAGTTCAAATGCACTCTAAAGGAATAAGAAAAATGTTAGGAATAGAAGGGTAGGTAGAAGTTAAAGGTTTTGAAATGTTGAAAATTGTTATTTCCTAAAGTATATTATCACATCGCATAATTCAAAATGGAATGAACCATTAGGTTGAAGCAAAGTGTGATGTGTGATGTGCGATAATGCTATCAACCGTTGGATGACTACAGATTCCTGACTGTAGATCTTATCGCATTGCATCACTCTTAAGGGAATGAACCATCAAGCATAAGAAAATGTGATTTGCGATGTTCTATGCCTTTATTCATTAAATCACCTGGACCCACACCTGCCTATCATATCCTTTATAACCATTCATTCCCCGCTATTAGGATAAACACTTGTTTACCTCTGCTCCATGTCACTTCATTAAGCTCTGCCTGATTAATGTTAAACTCGTCATGAACATTCAATAATCCCTTATGGTCAATGCTTAAAGTGTTGGGCCCCTCACTAAGCACATGCTTTATCGCCCGCTCGCTTCCCCCACCCGACTGTCGTTAGATCAACTCCCGTCTAATCCGACGCTCCACATCCATATCGGTCGTGCCTGATGCCCGAACAATACCCGCCCGATAAAGTGGTTTTCCTTGACCCCCCTTGGGCTACGTGTCACGCTCTAAAGTATATCGAATGAGCCCTCTTCAAAACCACCTTCACCTCATAAGCGATGTGATGAACCTTTAAAACTCCCTCCTCGCCAACACAATAAACCGTTGGTTATTCAAAAATTCACACCATATTAAAAAATTGCTCGTTACACTTTAAAAACCATGAGAACTCTTGTTTTCATGCCTTTCACCCATTTAACAGTTTAACCATTAAAACCCTTCAGCGCTACCTTGAACTTTTGTGATGCTATTTGACCTCCAATTACCTTCAGGACACTACCACAACTCCTTCCTCAGACATCGCTGTGTAAACAAAGCCATCAATCGCCTTCCTCTTGAACCTGTGTTTTCTTAACTGTTGTTGTGTTTTGCAGGTAATCAACCAAAGACTTGAGCATTGGATAGACAACTCTGATATCAATCACAGATTCTATATATTCTAAGACTTAACAATAAACTTGTTGAAAAACCTATATTTACATAAGAAGATCATTACATAAGGAAAAAGAGAAGAAGACAACTATGCATAGCCTTGACTATTAAAAAAGAGGATCAGGAATACAGCTCTCATAATAAAAACACTCAGGGATTCTTTCTTCATCCTAGATGAAATCAAGCATATATATTGGGTAAAGCCCTCTTTTACTAAATACACCGATATGGATGAAATCTATAAAGGATAACAAGCATTTCTATCCTAGATAAGAAATGCTAGGAAGAATTGATATATTTACTTGATTAAGGATAATTGAACAACATTCATCTTTTGAAGGAAAAATCAGCTAGCTTCAACCTCCTTTCAACTTTCTCAGTGATATGTCATCAAACAACACATTACTAAAGCAATGCCATATCATTAGAAAATTTTACTTTTGATTTTGTAAATAATCTATTTTTGTAAAAGCAATTTAGGATATTTTTCATCCTACTGTTGTATAAATAACTCTCTTCACAAGCTATCATGGGTTGCACCCTTGATGAAGCATCTCTAGATATTTGATGTACTTGACTTTTTTGGAACCCCAATATGAAGCAAAGGATTTTGAATTCTGTTTTGCACAGTTTGTGTTTCATGTAAGTTTTTCCTGTATTACTCATTATGTTTTTCTTCATATTCTTATGACTTTACAGAGATAACTAGGTAGGAATAATTATGTCTTAATCTATTCCTATAAGCTTTCTGAAGTGATAATCATTAAAGGGAATGGATTAATGGACTGTCTGTTTAATTAATTCCCTCTGAATTAATAAATCATCAGCATCTCATTATAAGCGTAAGCATATTCTCTTCAACCTTCTGAACATCAGTCAGAGGTTTTCATACTTATGATTATGAAATTATCTATCTGAGAATTGTGATAATCATATTATTATATCTTTTCTACTCACCACTATTCAATCTTTATCATTGTGTGAAATTTTATAGTAGCCCTTTACTGAGATATTGATATTATTCAAAGGGTTAGGTATATCAATTCTATATTTGTTTTATTCATTGGTCTCCCAAATCAAAACAAAAACCCCCAAAACAATTATCTTAGATGCTCTGGCATAATAGTTGGCCATTATTATCTCAGAGGTACAACAACTATTATGTAGGCTAAGCATAGTTGCTGAAAAGGTTGTGTGATGTTTACAATACACATTTATAGTGACAAGGGTAAGGAGATTGAGGATGTTGATGTGTTAAGAAGGTACCCTGTTTTGCAGCATTTTTAGGATGTATTTCCTAAGGATATTACAAAGTTTCCACCTTACAGGGAGGTAGTCTTTTCTATTGATTTGGTGCCAGGGGCAGCTCTAGCATCAAAAGAACCTTACAGGATGAGCACACCTGAGGTGGTATAGTTGAAGTTGCAATTAAAGGAGATGCTTGACAAGGGATACATTAGTTAAAATTTATCGCCTTTGGGTGCTCCAATGTTGTTCGTAAAGAAGAAATATGGTACTCTTAGATTGTGCATTGATTACAGGCAACTCAACAAAGTGACCATCAAGAACAGATACCCTTTGTTGAGGATTGATGCTGTGTTCGATCAGTTGAAGGGAGAAACAATGTTCTCTAAGATCGACTTGAGATTAGGATACCATTAGGTATGCATCAAGGAAGAGGATATATTGAAGACCGTGTTCATGAACAGGTATGGGAATTATGAGTTTGGTGTAGTTCCATTCGGTTTGACTAATGCTCTAGCTACATTTATGTGTTTGATGAATAGTGTTTTACATCCATATTTGGATAAGTTTTTATTGTTTTCATTAATGATATATTGGTATATCCTAAGAATGACGAAGAGCATGCTGAGCATTTAGAAGAAGTGTTGATATTGCTAAGACAGCATCAGTTGTATGCTAAAATTATCAAGTGTAGCTTCTTTCAGGCTAAGGTACATTACTTGGGCATGTTGTCTCCAAGGATGACATAGCAGTAGATCCATAGAAGATAAGGGCTATCATGGAGAGGGCAGCTCCTAAGAATGTGGATGAGGTGAGATAATTTATGGGATTGACAGGTTACTATAAGAGGTTCATCAGGAACTTCTCACGAACTTCATATCATATCACATCATTGTAGTAGAAAGGTAAGAAGTTCAAATGGGCAAAAGAATGTGAGGCTAGTTTTGAGTAACTTAAGTAGTTGTTGACACATGCACTAGTGCTAAAGATTGTGGATCTAGACAAGGAGTTTGCACTGTGTACAGATTCCTGCAAGAGAGGACTTGGTGGATTTCTCATACAAGAAGGATAGCTAGTGTGTTATGGGTCATAGAAACTGAATGAACATGAGCAGAACTATCCAATGCACAACCTTGAGCTAGCAGCGATTATACATGCATTGAAGATGTGGAGACACTATCTGCTTTGCATGAGGTTTACATTAATGAGTGATCACAGTGGGTTGAGGTATTTGTTTGACCATTTGAATTTGAATACCAGGCAAGCCAGCCAGTTGGCTACCCTTAGTGAGTTTGACTTCAAGATCAGATACATCAAAGAGTAGCTCAACTGGGTTGTAGATGCTCTTAGCAAGAAAGTATAGGTAAATCATATAGAAACTATGAGCTCTTATGGGACAGAGTTACAAGATAGGATCTTGCAGGTAGGATAGTCGAATGAAAAATACATGGATATTATGCATAGGTTACAACAGAGCCCAGGTATAGGTATATGCATAGGTATAGGTACATGTGTAGGTAAAGGTACAAGCAATCGAGATGCAGACTATTGTCTCACGACAGATGGTTTGGTAAGGTTTAGAGACAAGATCTATTTGCCAAATTGAATTAAGCTTAAGAATCTTATCTTGAGGGAGTTTCACACCAAGCCATACTCAGGTCATCCAGGATATTAGAAGACTTTGAGAGTGGTGAAGAAGTTCCACTATTGGCCAAATATGATGAAGGAAGTGGAAAAGTTCAAGGCTAGATGTTTAGATTGTCAGTAGGTGAAGTCAGAATGCAAACATCAAGGTGGTTTACTACTACCTATAGCGATTCGAGAATGGAAATGGGAGATCATTTCCATGGACTTCATCACAGGTCTTCCAAGGACAAAGAGGCAACATGATTCTATTATGGTCATGGTTGATAGGTTGAGAAAGGTAGCTCACTTCATTTGAGTGAATACTACATATTCAGCGAATGAGGTAGCATAGGTGTTCATCAGAGAGATAGTGAGATTGCATGGTGTTCCAAAGAAGATTGTGTCAAATGGGGATGCAAAGTTCACATATAAGTTATGGAAGGAGTTATTTGCAGGTTTGGGTATAGAGTTTGCCTTCAGTACAACTTATCATCGACAGACATATGGACAGATAGAGAGGGTCAACAGGATATTGGAGGATATGTTGAGGATCTACATGATGCACCAGCAAAGTAAATGGGAGGAGTATCTTCCATTGGTTGAGTTCACATGCAACAATGGTTATCGAGAATCATTGAGGATGATTCCTTTCGAGGCATTGTATGGACAAAGTTGTAACACTCCCATCAGCTGGAGTGATCCAATGAACAGGGTACTTAATGGACTAGATATGTTGGCAGATATCGAGTAGGAAATGTAGGCTATAAAAAATAATCTAAAGGAAGCATAGGATAGACGAAGATTTATGTGGATCGGCATAGGTTATTCAAGGAGTTTTAGGTTGGGGAGTGTTACACTGAAATTTGTCACCATGACTATCTGCAGTTAATATGGCTCCATCAATAGTCATATTATCCTCCTTGTCAAGCCTAATACCTCTGCTCTTCATGTCAAACTCTAGAAAGAGAGAAAGTCACTAAAAAAACATGTTTATCTCTGGGTACGCAGGTTATCTCTACCTTGCCTGCGTGTACGCATCCCAAACTCATTGTACCTGCGTACTTGTACGCTCTGTAAGCCAAAGGATGGGTGCGTACTCCTGTAAAGGTCAAAAGGCGCGAGTTTCATCTTAAAAAAGTTACTTGTGGTCACTTCTAGAGCTTTCTGGAAGAGTGTTTGACGTGTATTGAGCGCCTCCAGATGGTTCATGCATCCCTATGATAGAGGAACTTATCCCATCAAGAGAGGAGCTACCCCATCCAAAAGAGGGAGTATCCCATTGATGTTGGAACTGAATAACTTCCTCTAGAACACTATAAATACAGGCATAGGGCCAAGGGAGGGGAGGTTGAAAGCTGAACATTCCAAAGGGTAGATGCTGCTGGAATTAGGGAATTAGGACTTCCTTGTAGAAGCTTGTGAGGAGAGATTACCATCCTTTCTTGTTTCATTTGGAAGTGGGTGAGCTTGTCAAAGTAGAGGAAAACTCTTGCTGGACCCTGGGAGGAACTTGCACAACACCAAGGCTCAGGTTGTAATGGTTTTCTTTTTTGTTTCCTTAATACAAATAAGTCCATTCTTCTCAATGATTTGTTGTTAATGAATTGTTTCATATACTCCTTGGTATATATGTTGAATATGCTTTGTTTTATGGAATATTCAGGTGTTATGTAACCGTTTTATTGTTAGTGTATGCAGGTTTCAAAGTGAAGGAGGAGCTCGTCCGGATTAGCGAGGCTGGACTGCTACAACGAGCGTTGGATTTGAGGTACGATCGAAAAACACTTGGTTTCTCATAGAATGATGTATGATTAGAGAAGGATTGCTCTTAATTGTCTTGTTTGTCACTAGAGAGTCTTAGACTCCTAGGGAGGTTAGTTTTGTCCGCAAAAATAACTCTTTCCGCATGACAAATTGGCGACTCCGCTGGGGAATCCATTAATGTGCTTGATTTTTCTTTTGAGTATTACTTTGATCTGAAAAGAGTCTTGTTTCTTGTGTTTTTTGATTGCTTGACTATGTTTTTGGGTGGATTAGCTTATAGTCTAGTTTGATTTTAGCTTTTCTTCATTTTACAGCAGTACGCACCCTCTGCGTTAGACACAGTGCGTACTTGTACGCACTGTATCTTTGTACACAGAGCGTAGGCGCACCTGGTTAAACAGGCTGCCTGCGTACCCTGTTAAAATTGAGAAAATTCCATTTTTATCCATTTTTTCCCTTTAGATTTTGTTTTTCTTAGTCTTCACTGCCCAGATCCACTGGTTGTCTGTCAAAAATCTTCACCTGCACTTGTTCCATTGGTGTCGAAAGTTTTAGTGAAATTCGTTGAAGTTTTAGCATTAGGGTTTTGATTTTTATATTGGTCTTGTAGTGACTTTGGGTTTAGAAGTTGCGAAGCCTTAGATATCTCTGGTTTTGTCAATGTTCTTAGGAGTCGGACCAGTCGTAAAGTCTACCCGCGTGAGCGACCTACCTTTGTGTTGCCTCTTTGCAAAATTTCAATATAGCTTGTTCATTTAAAGTTGTGAATTTCAT
>APFE030166999.1:6408-18467 GCA_000404065.3 Pinus taeda | reverse complement strand
TTTGACTAGCATTCTTTCATGGCCTCTTTCTTTGGTGTTTGTGAGCAAATATGGAGCATTGCAGCATGCAAAGTATGACATATTTGGCCTGTAAAAATGTCAATCATGAAATATGAGTAACCTGCTGCAGCAGGAGGCTAACAGTGGCTCCACTTGGGGATGGCTTTCTGCTTATGAGAAGCCAAGAACAGCAGGTCAGATTGCCTTGATCTTCTGTTGTTGCTGTGCTTTGAACACTTCTTAGTGCTGACTATTGGATTGATTTGAACTGTTGGACTACACACAGCACTTTCCCTCAGCTGATTTGCTAGTAAATTATGTAGCACTGTCTGCTTTCTTCTGCGTGCTTCAGCACCTAGACTGTTACAAAATAAATTAAAGTGCTGATATATACAAACATTTTATGTACAGAAAATAACACCACCTGTTCTTTTCAATCAAAAGGGATCATTGTAGTGTTTTAGCATTCGGCCATTAACAGGGCCTTCTTCAGCTGTGCTGCCATCCAAAGATTTGAGAAAATATGTGTTATTGCCTTGCACAGCGCTAATAATGTATGGACCTTTCCACAGAAAATCAAATTTTGCATGTTTTCCCTTGTCCTCTCTTCGTGAATCCCACCTAAGAACTTTGCTGCCAACCCAGAAATCCTCTGCTTTAGCTTTCTTATCAAACATCTTTTTGAGCTTCTCTTGCAGCATTTGAGCTCTGTCATAGACTTGCTCTCTGGTTTGTTGGAGGTGAATGGTCTGAGTAACTCTTCTCTGCATGTCATTTGGTTCAGCCTGAATCTCCTGTAACAGTTTGATAGTAGGAATGCCCAGAGATGAAGGAAATCTGGCTTCCATGCCATATACTAGCTCATAAGGGCTCATCCCAATTGATTTCTTGGTTGAAAGTCTGTCTGCCCACAGAGCATTTGTGAGCTTCCTATGCCAGTTCTTTTTGTTTTCCTCCAGCAGTTTCTTTATGATATTGATGAGGCTTTTGTTGGATGATTCGGTCAAGCCATTACCTTGAAGGTAGTAAGCTGTGGAGTGGCCCAAGGTAATGTGGAGTTTATGGCAGAAATTGATGATATTTTTGGATTTGAAGGCAACAGCGTTGTCGGTAATGATTTTCTCAGGGCAGCCAAATCTGGAAAGGATATTTCTCTCAAGGAATTGGATAATGGTGGAGTCGTTGGCTTGTCTACATGGGATGGCTTCAATCCACTTAGTGAAATAATCAGTGGCTATTAGAATCCACTTGTGCTGGCCTGAGGAAGAGGGATGGATTTCTCCAATGAAGTTGAGACCCCATTGTTGAAAAGGCTTCTCGGTTGAAATGGGCTTAAGGGGCAAAGACAATAATTTTCTTTTCCCTTCAAAGATTTGGCATTTGTGACATGAAACAGCGAACTTCTTGACATCTGCAAATAAAGAGGGCCAATAATAACCAGCCCTTAAAATCTTGTCAACAGTGGACTTCCAATATAAGTGTCCTCTACAGTCCCCTGCATGGAATTCTTTCATGATTCTATTAGTTTCATTCATAGTCAAACAATTAAGCAAAATACCTTCATGATTTTTCCAAAACAAAGAACCATCTATGACACAAAATTTTGATGATTTCATCCTTAAAAATCTTTTCTTGGTCCTGGACAATCCTGGGGGAGCACACAGGTTTAACAATATAAAGCAAATATCAGCATACCATGGGGATTGCAAAAAGGTCTCACTGATCTATGGAGTCGCCAGGTCTGGTTCATTGTCCAGTTGATTAATGTCTAAGGCTTGGAAATTTGTTTCGAACATTAGTTTGGCTAACCCTTGTCCTTTTATCAGCTTCGTAGGTTTTATCTCAATGTCATATTCAAGAATGCTGGCAATCCACTTGCCTCTTTTGCCTTCTAGTCCTTCTTGGGTTAATATATCTTTTACTACAGAGTTTGGGACATAGGCGATCACATGGGAGTATAAGATGTAAATTCTGAAATCTTTGATGGCCTTTACCAGGGCATAAGCCTGCTTTTCCATGATCTTATATTTCAAGGGTGCATCTCTTAAAGCTCGGCTGAAGAAAGCAATTGGCTTTTCATTACCTTGATCATCCTTTTGCAAAAGAACAACGGCTATAGTGTGCTCAGATGCAAAGGAAAAGATGATGAAATCTTTGTCGAATTGTGGGCTGGTGAGGACAGGCGTTTGAGTCAAGGCAGTTTTGATGCTCTCAAAAGCTTGTTTGGTCTCGAGAGACCATTTTACCTTTGCATCATTCTTTAACATATTGCTCAATAGCCTTATTAGCTCGGCTAGGTTTGGGATAAACCTCCTTAGGAAATTGATCTTTCCAAGGAATGCTTGCAGCTCTTTTATGTTTCTTGGATATGGAATTTGGAGAATAGCTTGAATTCGTTCAGGATCAATTCTAATCTCATCTTTTGATATGATATGGCCTAGGAGCTTGCCTTCTTCAAGGGAAAATAGGGACTTCTTAGGGTTCAAGGAAATGCCATATTTCCTACATGTCATGAAAATTTGCCTTAGATGCTTAAGGTGCTCTTGGTCAGATTTGGAGAAAGGGGTTAGGTCATCAAGGTAAACAACAAGGAAATCATGTATCTCCTTGGCAAATGCAATATCCATTGCCCTTTGAAAGGTAGCACCAGCGTTCTTTAGCCCGAAAGGCATTTTAACATATTTAAATGTTCCCCACGGTGTGGTAAAGGTTGTCTTGTCTTGATCATTCGGGTGAACAAGTATCTAATTAAATCCTGAAAATCCATCTAGTAAGGAAATCCTAGATGACGCCACTACTCTTTGTAAGATATGGTCCATTTTGGGCAGAGGGTAGTGGTCTTTTAGAGAGACCTGGTTTAAATTTCTCAAGTCTACGCACAATCTGATCTCTCCTGTTTTCTTTCTTGTGGGAACTAAGTTGGATACCCATTCAGAAAATCTGATGGGTGCAATGGTACCCGCTTCAAACATTTTCTTTATTTCTTTCTCAATGAGAGGAAGAAGCATGGGGTTGATTCTTCTAAGTTTCTGTTTGAACGGTTTTTTATTTGGCTTTAAGGGAATGGTTTGTTGAATTACTGAGGTGTCATAGGACTTCAAGTCCTCATAACTCCAAGCGAATACATCTTGGAATTCTTTGAACAGATCGACATATTTTGGTTTTTGATCAAGAGGAAGATTTTTGGATAAACAAAGATTTTCCACTACTCACCATCTTCTTTCACCACCAGAATCGATCTCGCAGATCTCCCACTGAACAGGGTCTACCACAGGCCTGAGCGAAACCCCTCAACAACAAAGGCATCCCTTTGAAGCCAAAATTTCTCCGATGCCAAATGTAGGTTTTAACCCGTACAAAAATTACCTGCATACAAATTCTAAAACACAAAAAATAAACAATGAGAGAACATAACACATAAAACACATATACACAGAGATTTTCCCCTGGATCCCAAAACCGGGACTACCAACTTGATTTTTCATTATGTTCCTTTCAATGTTATAATACATATTTATACATACCGAAGCATCCAATACCATAGACAAAAAACCATCGTGTCCAATACCATGGACCGAAAACCATCGCATCCAAAAACATGTGCGAAAAACATGCACAAAACCATAGGTGGGTCTGCCCATCCTAACATAGGGTCCAAAACCAAAATTTTCCGGGGCGCTACCCCAGACCCCATAAAGTGGGGTTACAAGTACACCTTAAACCCCCTGTGACCCCCCCACCCCAAGTACAGAATTGGCGCAACGAAAGGGGGCTTCGCCCCCCCTCTAACCCCCAGTTAACTACGTGGGCTTATCGTGGAAAGAATATAACACAACCCAACATGTCTTTCTCTACTTGTTCTTCATCCTCTACATCCACACAAACACCTTATACTCCACTTGGACAACCTCATACACCTCAAGCATCTCATATACCTCAAGCACCTCATACACCACCTGCTGTCATGGCTTTCCGACCTATTGTACAAGCTAGATATGCTGCCTTAGTCTTACCTAATAACCTTGAGGCATTCCCAACTAGGTATTTAAAATACCTTCCCAAGTACAATGGAGAAATTGGTCCCTCAGCTGAGCACCATCTTCAAGCTTTCCTAGATTTTGCATACAATATGAATATTGAGTAAGAGAATGTTTATATGAGATTTTTTATACAGTCACTTGAAGGAAATGTGAGGATTTGGTTTAGGCAGTTACCAGCAACTACCATTAGAAATTGGGAAGAGATTACAACCATATTTAAAAATCAGTGGGGTGTCAAAAAGGATCCTCTTTACTTCCTCATATAATTTGAAGAGTTTAAAAGGAACTTTAGTGAACCAGTTTTAGATTTCATCAAGAGATTCAACAAACTCTATCACAAAATGCTTGCTGATTGTCAGCCTCTTGTAGTAGTCGCTAAGTCTATATTTTCTAAAGCTTTCGATGATGAATTTGCTATTATGCTATGTGAGAGAACTTCAAGAACTCTTGAAGATATGCAAACAAATTCTATAGAAGTAGAAGCAAATAGGGAAACCTCAACTTATTTAAAACTTAAGGAAGAAAAGGCCCAAAGAAACTCAAATCTGTTTAAGAAGCCTCTAGTTCCTCTAAGACTAAATTAGAAGACTCAAAAATAGATGAAATAACATCTCTTCTTAGAAACATATCAAATAGGATTTTGAAGATTGAGACCCAACCTAGGACCATACAACAAACAATTGCTACACCTCAAAACCAAAATCAAAGTCAGTATAAAAGAAACCAACCACTACAAATTCTTTAGAGACCTACCAACGGTCAATAGGTTCCTACTCCTCTATTAATAGATGACCAACAACTTGATGATAATACTATGACAATTACTAAAGATATTAATAGTATAGATTCTTCTTCCAATAAAACAACCATCATTCCTCTCTCACAACAGAATCAGGTTCAAGAGGATTAGGAAGCTGCACAGGTATCTAAATATCATGCTTTTTCTGAATTTTTAATTTCATAATTAAATAAGAGGTATGATCTTAGACCTAGACCTAGTCCTGGGAGACCTCCAAAGGAAACTCCAATAATTGAACCACATACCAAAATTGTTGAAGCTCAAACAACTCTTATTCAGCCATTAGATCAGTCAATTGATACTTCCCAAGCTGGTAAAAACATTTTGACTACATTTAATGTTGAAAAAGAATTAGAGAGGGTCAAGATCCCAATTCCATTGTCAGAACTTTCTAAAAATCCTGGTTATAAAAGTCAAGTCACTAAATGGATTCAAAATACCTCGGTTGATGCTGAAGGTGATGTCACAAGTCTACAAGAAGAATAACCAATAGTAGTCTTTGGCCCTAGTTCAGACATGATAGATGAGATAGTGCCTCCTTCCTATGTAACTCTTAAAACAAATGACTCCATGTTATACAATTGTATGCTTGATTCAGGAGCATCACACAACCTTATGCCAAAATCCATCATGGACCATTTGAAAATCGATATCACTAAATCCTACCATGACCTGTACACCTTTGATTCAAAAAGGGTGACCTATTTAGGACTGATTAAGGATCTAGTGGTTACCCTTGCCCAAATTCCAGTAAAGAGTGTAGTACTTGATATTGTTGTCACAGGTATCCCTCCCAAGTTTGGAATGCTCCTTTCTAGGTCATGTTGTGCCAAACTACGGGGAACTCTACAGATGGACATGTCATATGCTACTATTCCTGTTTATGGAGGAGAGCAGTTGATCAAGACTTTGGTTGTTTTTAGCTCACTTCAAGCCAACATAAAACTCAGGTTAAGATTGGAGAAGTAGTTGAAAGTCCTGAACCAAACCAAACTGATATTTGGAAACTATTCTTTGATGGCTCTTGCACAAAATATGGGGTAGGAGCTGGAGTTGTTTTAATTTCACCTGAAAAGGAAAATATAGCCCAATCATGTAAATGATATTTTGAAGTTACTAATAATGTTGTTGAATATGAAGCTTTCCTTTTAGGATTGCAGTTAGCCAAAAGCCAAAAATTTCAGAACTTAAGTGTTTTTACCGATTCTGAACTTATTGTTAAGCAAGTAAATAATGTTTGCCAGACCAAGCACCCTAGACTTAGGTCCTACAGAAATGAGGTATGGGATTCGGTGGAAAACTTATTTAATGCTTTTAATTTGACTCACATTCCCAGAGATCAAAACATTCACGCAGATGCCTTAGTTGTCTCTGCTAGCACTTTTAAAATTCCTAATCATATTGATGTACTCTATCAGATACAAGTCAAATATAGGCCATCTATCCCAGATAATTTGAAACACTGGCAAATATTTGAAGATGATGAACAACTGAAGTCATTTCTATAGGTAGTAGATGATTTCTCATTTATGCAAATCGATGAAGATAGAGTTGAAATAAATGAAAACGAAGAAAGAAATGATACTTCAGATTTTAAAGCCCAGATTTCTAATCACGACGTTATCCAATTATCTAATAATTTTATTCCAAAGGGACTCATTACTTCAGAAAAATTATTCGATCAAAATGATGTTTTCCAAAACCCGCAGTCTATTTCTTCAAAAGATGATGTGGAAGAGATTAACGTTGGAACTGTTGAAGATATTAAAAACATCAAATTGTGCATATCTCTAGACCCAGAAATCAAAGCTCAGTATTTTAAATTACTCCAAAATTATAAGGACGTTTTTGCAAGGACTTACGTTGATTTGAAAATCTATAATGCATCGTTAATACAACACAAGTTTCCTCTGAAGCCAGAAGCAAAATCGTATCAACAGAAGCTTAGAAGAATAAATCTAGCTCTTCTATCAACTGTAGAAAGAGAAATTAAGAAAATGTTAGATGCCAAAATCATCCTCCCTCTTAGATATTCTAATTGGGTTGCAAATCTAGTTCCTGTTAGAAAGAAAAATGGAGAAATAAGACTCTGCGTGGATTTTAGAAATCTGAACAAGGCATCATTAAAAGATAATTATCCTTTGCCCAAAATGGACTAGCTATTGCAAATGGTTTCAGGAGCATAAAGACTTTCTATGCTTGATGGTTTTTCAGGTTATAATCAGGTGAACGTTGATACAATAGACAGAGAGAAAAAAAACTTTTACTACA
The DNA here is from genome assembly GCA_000404065.3 of Pinus taeda. NCBI lineage: Eukaryota > Viridiplantae > Streptophyta > Pinopsida > Pinales > Pinaceae > Pinus > Pinus taeda. The sequence continues at coordinate 11,357 of APFE030166999.1, read as the reverse complement.
CCTTGGGGTACATTCATGTACGCAAGGATGCCATTTGGCTTAAAAAATGTTGAAGCAATGTTTCAAAGAGCTATGGACATCGCTTTTATGGGTCAGGTAAATAAATTTGTGGTTATTTATCTTGATGACATAACTTCTTTTTCTAAATCTGATCAGAAACATTTAAAGCACTTGATGAAAGTTTTTGACAGGTGTAGAAAATTTGGAATATCACTGAACCCAAAGAAGTCCTTGTTTGTTGTTAAAGAAGGAAAATTGTTGCGCCATATAATTTCGAAGGAGGGAGTAGTAATTGATCCCAAACGAGTATCTGCCATAGAAACATTGACCTTTCCTAGAAACAAAAAGGAGATTCAAGCTTTTCTAGGCAAGATTAATTTTCTAAGGAGATTTTTTCCAAATTATGCAGAGCTAGTGAAGGATATAACAGACATGCTCTGAAAGGATCATGAAGTCAAATGGAATCCTTCTTCTAGGCACGCATTTGAACAAATAAAAAGGGCTATCTCCAAAGTTCCCACCTTAGCTAGCCCTGATTATACTAAGCCATTTAGTATTTTCTCTTTTGCCTCTGAAACAACCCTTGCTGTTGTTTTATTACAGAAAAATGAAGATTCCCATGACCAACCCATAGCCTTTTTCAGCAAGGTTATGAGAGATGCTAAGCTGAAGCATGACACCATTGACAGAGGTTCTTGGGTTCTATATGTGATAATAGAGATAGATTCGCATAACTTGAACTCCCAACAAGTTTCCTTCTGGTTTGGACACCATGTCTTTGATATGCAAGAATCTGAATCTTAGGATGTTCCTTCTGTGCATACTTGGAGGGTGTCTTTGGCCTTGAAGTTGTGCCTGCTTCCTCACCTTCACTATCTGAATCTATTTCCCCCAGATCTACCAACCTCAAATCTGAAATTTCTTCATCATCTGAGTTCATATTTCTTTTAGAGGACTCAAGTTGTGAACCTACTTCATCTACTATTATGTCTATGCAATTATCAATCTTCTTTGTCTGCTTGTTGTAACACTTATATCCTTTGCTTAAAGTAGAGTGCCTGAGCAATATTTTTTCGTTAGCACATGAATCAAACTTTCTAGGATCCTTTTAATTTATTTTAATTAAGCACTTGCTTCCAAACACATTGAGGTGATTAACTGCTGCATATCTTCCCTTCCATAACTCATAGGGAGTTTTATCACTATTAGGCCTGAGTTGAGTTCTGTTTGATAGATACGCTATTGCCTAGACTGCTTCTCCCCAAAAGTTGTGAGACACTCCTACTTCATCCAACATTTCTCTGGCCATTTCCTAGATTTTTCTATTCTTCCTCTCTACTAATCCATTTTTTTGAGGAGTTCTAGCCACTGAGTACTGCCCTCTGATGCCATGCTCTTCAAAGAATTCCTCAAATTCTCTTGAGGTGTACTCTCCCCCATTGTCTAATCTAATGAATTTTATCTTTAAGTCTTTCTCATTTTCTACTTGATCTTTAAACTTCTTGAAATGCTTGAACACCTCCAATTTTTCTTTTAAGAGGAAAATCCAAGTGGCCCTAGTGAAGTCATGAATGAGAAACATGAAATACCTCTCTCCTTTTAATGCTTTTTCTCTAGTTGGGCCACAAATGTCCGTGTGAATGAGATACAAAGGTTTGGATGAGGAGAACTATTTTGACTTGAAATGAGTCCTAGTATGTTTTCCAAACTGACATGACTTGCAGTTTGTGTTATCGAGCCTTGATAGTCTTGGTAATCCTCTCACTACTCCCATCTTTCTTACTTTTACCAAACTATCAAAATTCATATTCCCAAGCCTCTTGTGCCATAGTCGTGCTTCACTTGTTTTGCTTAAATAGTAGTTAACCCTCGAATCATCAAACACCTATACATTATTGTGGGTTCTGATTGCTTTTCCCACTAGTTTTCCATTATTTATATAGCATATCTTAGAATATTTAGATCAAAAGATCACATCATAGCCATTATCACACATTTGGCTAACACTAATTAGATTGTTCTTGAGACATTCTACATACAACACATTCTATGCTTCTATTTTTTATCAAGACTAACTACACCTTTAACTTTGGTTCTTGTGGGAACATTGTTTCTAAATGTGACATTGTTTCCTCTATCCTTTTCTTTCAACAACAAGAATTTTCTTTTGTCCCCAGTCATATGTTTAGAACAACCATTATCCACATACCATTTGTTTTCTTGATTATGAGATGATAAGGCAAGTCCACACTGCATGCTCTTTTTAGTCTTTCATTTCCATCTGCCATTATTCTTCTGGATAGATGACTATCTAACATATTGGGACTTAGACAAGTGTTCAAACCCACATTTGCACTCATTGTCTTTGTGCCTAAAATTATTACATTTGAAGCATTCTACTTCACTTAGCAAGGGAGAGAAGACATTTTGATTTCTAAGAGAGGAGTTTTGAGGTTTAGAAATCTGATGCGTATTATATATGGGATTTTCATCTCTTTCAAATTGATCCTTCTAAAATAAATAGCTTTATGTCCAAATATATGACACTTATAATAGTGACCATAAAAAATTAGGCATGCCTATTCTTGGAAGCATTATGAGATTTTGTAGGAAAATACCTTGGTCGTTTGACTGATTGGTACATTCTCCATTGACGATCTCCTCTTTTCCATGATGCTCTTTTGTCTTCATTAATTATTTCATGATGCTTCTTCACATGGCTTTGTGGTTCTTCGAATCCTGCAGACCTGAAGTTTATCTTCCCCATAGAATATTATTGTGTCTTAGAGTATCCCAGAATTGTTTTGAATCCTGAGGGCCTTTGAATATTCAAGATTTGATTTAGTCTCCTTTCCCCTTCAGCAAATTTTTCATTTAAACCCTTCTCAGTCGGTGTTCTCTCAAGATCGGTTCTCAGAGAGACAACCTCTGCTTCAAGGCTCTGATATTTCTCTTCCCATTCTTGGATTAGATCTTGAAGAACCTCTTATTTTCGTTTAGCCTCATCCAGTTTAAATTTCAAAGACATAATATCATCTTTTCATGTCTATGAGATCATTTCCCTTTTTAACTTGAGCAGCTCCTATTTCAACTGCTTGTTCTCCTCTTCTAGTCTCTCACAGTTTCCTTGTTTTTCTTCTAGTAGAAGGACTAGACTCATTATGGGAGTTTTGAGTTCTAAAATGGGCCTCCTAAGGAAATTATAAAATAATATTGGGAATAATAAAATAATATTATATTACATCATCAAATTTTAGAAGGAAAAAGGAAAAAAATATTTTTTCAACTCGTATTTTCAACTTATCTCCCTATGGGTTTACTCAAATTTTGAGTGGAAACACTCGTTGGATGCATAATTTTATTCCCCATCCAAGGAGTACCCATGTTGCATATTTTCGGTGGACCCTCCTACACAAAAAATGAGAAGTACATAAAAAAACGTGATTGCAATCACGTTTTTTCATGTATTTTTCATTTTTCGTGTAGTAGGGTCCATCGAAAGTATGCAACATGGGTACTCCTTGGATGAGGAATTAAATTTTGCATCCAAAAAGTAATATCGCTCAAAATTTGAGTAAAAAAATAGGGAGATAAGTTGAAAATACGAGTTGAAAAGTAGTTTTATTATTTTATTATTTTTTAATCTTTTTACTTTTTTACTCCAAAAATGGTGAATCATTCCCCATGGTTGACATCATCGTGTTGAATCCTATTGGTTCTTAAATAGTTTATTTTGGTTGTAAATTTTTCTTAGGAGGCCCATTTTAGACCTCAAAATTCCCCTGATGGTATTTTCTCTTGATAACTTCCTTAGGTTTTCTTTTTGATAGGAAAACTCATTGTCAGAGTTATGCATACCTTCCTCTGCACGTTGTAACTGTTCCTTCAACTGCTTATTCTCTGACAAGTTTTCAATGTCTGACTCTGGTGCTAAGCTATCCTCTTTGGAGTAGAACCCCTTTTTCTTATAGATCTTTTTCTTTTGATGTGTCTAAGACTTGTTTCCAAATTTCATATACTCTTCCCTTTAATCCTTTTCTTTATGAGGGAATTTGGATGAGAAATGTCCAACTCTTCCATAGTCGAAACAATTAAAGGAAAAATTCCCTTTATATTTTCCTGAGCCATGCTTTAATTTTCTAGCTAGTTGATCCAGCTCCTAATCAGATTCATAGCTGGAGCAGTCTTGATGATCTTTATGCTCCTTTCCCTTTCTGGATACTTTGAATGTCACTTCCTTCAGTTCAGACTTTTCTATTCCTACTCTAATCTCATAGGTTGTGAGAGTACCATGTAGCTAGTTCCTTTAAATTAGTCATCTCTTCAATAGCTGAGACTTTGGCATTAAATCTCATGGGTAGAGATCTTAATATTTTATGAACAACCATCTCTTCCTTGACCTCTTCACCAAGTCCTCAAATCATATTAGTCACTTCATCAACTCTGAGGAAGTATTCTACTATGATTTCATTCTCAAGATTTCAAACCTCATTCTAAAACTCTGAAGTTCTGTCTGCTTGACTTTGTCATCTCTTTCATGACTTTGATTAGTCTTTACCCAGACTTCCTTAGCAATCTTACTGTGCATAAATTTTACAAGTTCTTATTGACTAAGGCCAAAGAGAATGGAATTTTTGTCTTTAGAATTGTTCACATATATTTTTTTACCATTTGCATAAGTGGGAGGAATATTAGGGACATTGTATTCTACTAGTACTGAAGTCCAAACATCTACTCATAGGGGCATAAGATACACTTCCATTCTCACTTTCAAAAATGCATGGTTTGTCCCATCAAATATTGGTATTCTAATTTATTAAGCCTCTTGACTCTCTTGCCTAGACATAATTCCTTATAGATCTACCTTACAGTGATTAGACTATTGCTGAAGGAACCTAGGCTCTAACATCGATTGTTGAAATAAGGAATTGTTGAGAGGGTGGGGGGTG
>APFE030166995.1:0-12830 GCA_000404065.3 Pinus taeda | reverse complement strand
TTACTTTTTCGTATTACATGATGAGATTTCTTGAAGCATCAATAGCTTATTGTCATTTTATTTTGAGTTGAATATCATATTATGTTCATAAAAAAAGATAGAAATGTGTTTAATACAACTTATGAACTGGAAAGATAGTTAGCCAATCATTAATTTTATCCTAAAATGTCCACAAATTAGTTCATGAATGTTCGGTCATGTATGTTATTAGGCCACATATGATCTTCCACTTACTTAACAAGGTAACTTGTGATGGAATTTAAGTTTTGAAAAATTCCAGAGGCTTTGATGTTGTGAAGGAATTAGATTCATTTGAAGCACAATCAAGAAAATGAGGGTGCCTCAAACATGTGGGAATTTCTAGTTCAAGCTACTCCTAGTTGTGAGGTAGGTGTTATGGAAGATGGGTGTTGTACAGGAGACTCAATTAATTTGAGAGATGATCTAATATTGAATAAATAAATAATTTTCAATGGAAAAATTTAATAGTATTATCTATATTTTGATACTGGTTAATTAGATTTCTTAAAAATAATGTAGCAAGTAAATGATTATCTTATTTCCCATGTATTTTATAGTAGATGTCATCTTATTTTAATATAATAAGAAATGCTTAGATTATTTTCATGAAAAAACAAAATGGGAAGTGAAATCACCAATCATTGATTTATTACATGGTACTTACTATTTTGTTTTAAAGACACCGTAAATTGGTGCATGAATGTTTGGCGATGCAATTTATTAGGCTAAGTTGATATTTCATGTAGTTAACAAGGTAAGTTGTGCTTTTAACTTAAGTATTTGAGATGGCTAAATGATTTGACAATGCTAAGACATCATATTGATTTGGAACATAATACGAATAAGGGATCCTCAAACTTTTTGGAAAATGTACTTTGAGCATCTCCTCTAGTTGTGAGGTGATTGTTATGGAAGGTGGGTGTTTTATAGGAGATTGGATTCATTTTAGAGGATCTAATATTGAATTAATATTGAATCCATAATGGAACATTAAAATAGTAGTACTATTTAGTTATTGGTATTGGTTAATTAGATTTGTCGAAGCATTATGTAGCATGTTATTGAATAGATTAGTGAATTTCTATTGTCTACTAAATATCAATTATTTTGATCTAAAAAACAATATGGAAATTATCTTTATACAATAAGTCAAGATGGAAATGTAGTTAGCCAATCACTTCTCTAGTGCATGGTACTCAATATTTATCTAGCCTCCCTAAATTGATGGGTCAATGTTTAGTCATATAGGTTATCACATTGTAAATGATCTTTCATTGTCTTAGCAAGATAACTTGTTCTTTTATCCTAAGTATTGAAAAACTCAAGAAGATTTTATGCTTTGAAGAAATTAGATTTATTTGGAACACAATCTGATAAAGGATCCTCAAACATTTGGGAAAATATATTTCAAGCAACTCTTAGTTATTAGGTGGGTGTTATACAGGAGATTGGTTTTATTTAGGAGAGGATCTAATACTTTGTTCATAATGAATTTCAAATGGAAAATTCTAATAGTATTGTTTAGATATTGGTATTAGTTAATCATATTTGTTGAAGCATTGTGTAGTAAGCTAGAAGATAGGTTATTTCCTTTTTATTTCTTATTCAATGTCATATTATTTTCATTGAATAAACAAAATGGAAAGGAAGTTTCCCAATGATTGATTTATTGCCATGGTGCTTAACATTAATTTTAAAACCTTCCAAAATTGTTGCATGAATGTTTAGTGATCTAGATTATTACGATATGGAACATCCTTCACTTTCTTAAGAAGTTAATTTTTGTTTTGGATTTAACTAAAGAATTGTAAACCATTTGATTTTGCAAAGGTATTAGATTCATTTGAAAAACAAAATGGATATGAGAGCCTCAAACATTTGGGAAAATGTAGTTTAAGCAACTCCTTTCATTATCAGATAGCTCTCATTGAAGGTCGGTATTGGAGGGGACTTCATTTTGAAGAAGACAATTTCTCAATTAATAATAAATTCACAATGGAACATTTTAATAGTAACATTTAGTTTTTTTTTTATATATTTGATAATCAAATTTATTAGATCATTATGTATTAATTAAATGGATAACTTATTTCCTTTTTATTCTCTATTGAATATCATAGTATTTTTGTGCAACATACAATATGGAAATGCTCTTTATACCACAAATGAGATGGAAAAATAAGTTAGAAAATCACTAATTTATTCCACGGTACTTCCTATATATCATAAAGAGTCCCTAAATTGGTGCATAAATGTTTAGTGATCTAGGTTATTAGGCTACAAATGAAATTTTAGTTGCCTAATGAAGAAACATGTTCTTTGAATACACTTATTTAAAATTTCCAGAGGTTTTGATGTTCTGAAGGCATTGTATTATTTTTTAACACAATATGAATAAATGAGCTTTTAGTATTTGGGAAAATTTATTTCAAGCAACAACTTTAGTGGTGAGGTGGGTGTTATGGAAGATTAGTGTTCTAGTGGAGATTTCATTCATTTGGGAGAGACTCTAATACTAAATTAATACTACTTTCACAATGGAGAACTTTAATAGTATTGTTTGGCTTTTTATATTGGTTAATTCGATTTGTTGAAACATTATGTAGTACATGAATGAAAAGATAGATGAATTTTTGTTGACAACTCAATATCATACTATTTTAATCCAACAAACAACATGGAAATTCTTTTCATACAACAAGCAATATCGAGAGGAAGTTAGCAAACTATTGATTTATTGGATGAAACTTAATATTTATCATAAAGCCTCCTTGAATTGGGACGTGAATGTTTAGTGACATAGGTTATTACACTACATATGATCTCTCACTTTCCTAAATAGGTAATTTATGATTTGAATTTAAGTATTCGAAAATTCTAGAGGCTGTAATGTTGTGAAAGAAGTAGATTTGTTTGGAATACAATTTGAATAAGGGATCCTCAAACATCTGGAAAATAATGTTCAAGAAACTCCTATAGTTTTGAGGTGGCTGTTTTAGAGGATATTGGGATCATTCGAAAGAAAATTCAATACTAAACCAATAATTAAATCCTAGTGGAAAATTTTAATAGTATTGTTAAGAATTTTGTATTGGTTAACTAGATTTCTTGAAGCATTATGTAGTAAGCTAGTGAATAGGATATTTGCCCTTTATTTCGCACTGAAAAGCATATTATTTCCATCCAATAAAGAATATTAAAACTATTTTCATACAACAAACAAGATGGAAATGAAGTTAATAATTCACTGATTTATTGCATGGTCCTGATTATTTATCGTTAATTGTCCCTAGATTGGTGCATGAATGTTTAGTGATCAAGGTTGTTAGGATAGAAATGGTCTTTCACTTACCTAACAAGTTAAGTTCCATTTTTAATTTAAGTATTCCAAAATTTCATAGGATTTGATGTTGCGAAGGCAATTCATTTGCAACAAGATCCAAATAAAAATGCCTAAAATATTTGTGAAAAATCTAGTTCAATAAACTCCTTTAGTTGTGAGGTGGGTGTTATTCAAGATGGGTGTTGTAGAGGAGATTTGGTTCATTTAGGAGAGGCTATAATACTTGAATAATTATAAATTTGAAATGGAAATTTTAATCTTTTTCATTTTGTATATTGTTTAATTAGATATGTTGAAGCATTGTGTATTAGTATAATGAATAACTTATAACCATTTTATTGTATACATAATATCATATTATTTTGATTTAACAAAAGAGGTGGAAATTCTTTTCATACTAGAAAAAATATGGAAAGGATGTTGGCAAACGATTGATTTATTGTGTGTTACTTATTAGTTAGCCTAAATCCTACCTGAATTGGTGAATGTATGTACAATGATCTAGGTTATTAGGATATAGATGATATTTCTATTCCTAAATAGCGTAATTTGTGATTTGAGTTAAATATTAAAAAAAGATGGGGGATTTTATCTTATGAAGGAATTATATTCATTTGGAATATTATCCAAATAAGAGAGCCTAAAAGAATTGCGAAAATCTAGTTCAAGAAACAACTCTAGTTGTGGTATCGATGTTATGGAGTGTGGGTGTTGGAGAAAAGATTGTGTTCATTTGGGAAAGGATCTAATGCTAGATTAATATTGAGTTTGTAATGGAAATTTTTAATCACAATGTTTGGATTTTTATATTTCTTAACCCAATTTATTGAAGCATTATGTATTTAGTCAATGAATAGAACATTACATTTTTATTGTCCACAAAATATCATATTATTCTCATCTAACAAAAAAGAATTAAATTATTTTCATAGAAAAATCATTTGAAAGGTAGTAACCCAATCAGTGATTTATTTCATGTTACTTAATATTTATCCTAAATCCTCCCTAAATTGATACACATATGTTTATTGATCTATGTTATTAAGCTACAAATGATCTAGTGGTGAGTTGGTGGTTATGGAAGGTGGGCGTTGTAGAGGGTATTGGGTTCATTTGGGAGAGATTCTAATATTGAATTAATATCGAATTCATAATGGAAAATTTTAATAATCTTGTTTAGACTATGGTATTGGCTTATTGGATTTTTTAAGGAGATAAGTATTAATTCAATGAATAGCTTATTATCTTGCTTTTGTGTATTGAATATCATAATGTTTTCATCCAATAAGCTATATGGAAATGGTTTTCATAAAAGAAACAAGATGGAAAGGAAGCTAACCAATCATTGATTTATTCTAGAGTACTTGATATTTATCCTCAAGGCTACTTCAATTGGTGCAAGAATGTTTAGACATTTAGCTGATTAGGCTACAAATCATGTTTGGCTTTCTTAACAAGGGAAAATGTTTCTTTAAATTTAATAATTCAAAGCTTTTGGAGGCTGCAATGTTGTGAAGGAATTGAATACAATCAGAACACAATCAAAATAATAGAGTTTCAAACATTTGGGAAAATCTAGTTGAAGAAGTTCTTCTAGTTGTGAAGTGGGGTGTTATAGAAGGTGGTTGTTGTAAAGGATATTTTGTTCATTTGGGAGAGGATCTACTACCGAATTAATACTAAATTTTCCATGAAACATTTTATTAGTATTATTTAAAATTTTATATTGATTAATCATATTTTTTGAAGTGGTATGTATTAAGACAATGAATAAATTATTGCCACTTTATCTTCTATTGAATATCATATTATTTTCATCCAAGAAGCAAGATGGAAATTTCTTTGACATAATGAAAATGGATTGAAAGATAGTTTTCAAATCACTCATTTATCGCATACTACTTAACCTTTATCCTAAATCCACATTGGATTGGTGCATGAACAATATGAGATCTAGTTTATTAGGCTACAATTGATGTTTCACTTTCTTATCAAGGTAGTTTTTGCTCTAAATTTATGTATTCAACAATCCTAGAGGCATCAATGTTGCAAAAAAATTAACTCAATTGGAAGACAATCTAAATAAGGGAGCCTCAAACATTTGGGAAATTCTAGTTCAGGCAACTCCTCTAGTTATGAGGTGGGCATTATAGAAGATTGTTCTTTTAGACATGTTTCAGTTCATTGAGGAGAAGATATAATATTGAATTCATAGTGGAAAATTTTAATAGTATTTTTTGTATTTTGATATTGGTTAATCAAATTTATTCAAGAATTATATAATAAGTCAGTGAACAGCTTATTTCTCTTTTATTTTCTACTAAAAAACATATTCTTTTCATCCAATAAACATGAATGAAATTACATTCAAAGAACAAACGCGATGGAAGGGGAGTTAACTAATCACTGATTTATTGCATGGTATTGAATATTTATCATCAAGCCTCGATGAATTGGTGCACAAATGTTAATGTTATTGGTTGTTAGGCTACAAATGGTATTTTAATTGCTTAAAAGGTTAAGTTGTGCTCTAAATTTAAGTATTCCAAAATTATTTAAGATTTAATGTTGCAAAGGAATTAGATTCATTTGTAACATGAAGCAAATAAAAGAGCCTCAAATATTTGGGAAAATCTAGCTGAAACAACTCCTTTAGTTTTGAGGTGAGTGTTATGAAGGGTGGTTGTTGTACAAGGGAATGGGTTCATTTTGGAGATGGTCTAATACCTAATTAATACAGAGTTTCAAATCTAAAATTTTAACAATACTATTTAGTTTTTTATATTGGTTAATTATATTTGTTGAATCATTATGTAGTAAGTCAATTAATAAATTATTAACATTTTACTGTCTACTAGATATCATGTTATTTTCATTCAACAAACAAGATGGAAATGATTTTCATACAACAAAAAATATTGGAATCAAGTTAGAGAATTTTAATAGTAATTTGAATTGTTGCTTCTATTGGTTTATCAAATTTGTTAAAGCTTTATGTATTAATTCAATGGATAGCTTATTTCCTTTTTGTTTCCTACTGAATATCATATTATTTTCATCTTATATGGAAATTATTTTGATACAATACACAATATGGCATCACAATCAACCAATCACTTATTTATTACATAGTACTTAATATTTATCCTCAAGTATGCCTAAATTCGTGCAATAAAATTTAGTGATTAGGTGAGTAGGCTAAAAATGATGTTTGAATTTATTAACAAGGTAATTTGTGATTTAAATTGAAGCATTAAAAAATTAAGAGGCATTGATGTTGTGAAGGAATTAGTTTCATTTTGAACAGAATCAAAATGTAATATTCCTAAATAGGATATACAAGCGATAATAACAATTATCCTATGCAACAAATTACAAAAACGAAATATCCATTAAGCACCCATAGAAAAACTGCAAATAAAGAACTTCTAAGCCATTTTATTATAATTTTGCAAGCCAAATACAGTATATAGTGGAATGGTGCACCTGGGCTTTTCTCAGTGGACAAGCAAGAAAAACCCACACAAGAAAATGGTTGAGGAGAAGGTTGTCTAGCTCCTACACCAATATGTACTGTGTTTCCGAGAAAACTAGTACACTCTTGAACTTTGACTTGCTGGAAAGAGCACTAAAACCGCCCAGAAAATTGTGTACATTTAACCTCGGACTACTTGGCCAAAATCTAGAAAAATGAATAATGGAATTTAGGTAGTTTTGAGTTGTGATTTTGACCCCCTTTGGAGCCTCACTCTAGCTATGGCTTCCAAATTCGACCGGCTACAAACTGTATGCAAATCCCTCTGCAAAATCCTCAAAAATGTTGAATTCACCACTGCTATCCCACTCATGACTTCCAAGATGATGTCTTGGCATGAATGAACTAGTCCCAAGTACCACAAAAATCTATTGTGTGGCCTCTTTATTGTCCCTCTACTCATAAATGTGAATTGCTGGTAGTTGGCTCAACTAGCTGCAGGCTCCAATGAAAATGCCTACTTTACGATGCCTCCTCAACTCCTGAATCTCCTGACAAGTAATGAGTCCCCTATTGATCTTCATTTCCCTCTTTGTATTTTTTGGTTGCCCAAAAATATGCACTTCCCTCTCTCTGTGGTGGTGACTGATGTATGTTGCTGCCCCTGACTCCCTGAAATCTCCTATAGAACAACCTCCATATTGCAAGAACAGATGGTTCCCCGAAGTAGAGGTTGAATCTCCCGCATGAGAGATTCGTGGCTAAACAAATGGTAGACTTGTTAAATACCAAAGAATACAAGTGAGTGTTTGTTTGCAAATGTAGAAGATAATCCACAAAATGAGTCCATCCTCCTTTTCTACTTTCTCCTCATTCTTCTAGACCTCTTTTTCTAATATTATTTTATTGGTGGGGTCATTTTCTACTAAGTCACTTTTTCCACCATTCAAGAAGATAATAGTATGCTGTTATTCTCCACTAAAGTTATACTAGCCACCTTTGTCCAATAATATTTCCCCCTTTTTAATTAGTATTACTAAAATTGTGTAAAATTCCTTAGTGAGTCCCATGCTCGCAAAATTTGGGATATTACAGTCCTCGCAACCAAAAATTTCTTGTCCGCAAGTAATGCTCGAACAAGAACTCTCCCTCTACTAACCAAACTATCACTGCAAACAATATCGAAATCCGAAATGTGGCACTAGGTTACCCCTGAATCCTTCCACCATCCTATCATAAATCAATCCCTCGATACGAGGGTCTAATGATAATCTCAAAAATATGCCACCATGTTGACATTGTGCCACTCTAATTACAACTAACTTCCCATCATGCACATAAAATATCCTCCTCTTCCAAAACCCAATAGTGAAATAATTACAAATGTCAAATACATCCTTCTGAGACATCTCCATGATACCAAAGCCTACCAATCCAAATGTAACCCTGAAACTCTACATCAATGGGTAAAACATACAACTCCCATGTTTCAACCAAAGAGTGAACTAGATCACTCTTTACCATGACACTGTCGATCATGAGACAAAGTGATATATCAACCAACCAAATCCTCGGATCCCATAGCTAGACCTGCTATGACATAGCTTTGACAACTATTGGAATCCATCTGTGCTTTGTCTCTAGTTTCTGCATGAAATCAATATATATGCTCCATATATCATCATCTAATATGATGCATCCTAAACTTCCCTGTTCCTGCCACTGAATATCACTGATGACCCTTGAAAGCTGTAGGTGGAAAATAGCTATCCCTTGAATGAAGCAAATAGATGGGTTTCTAATAGTCATAATCGACTATATGTAAGTGGATCCATCTTGCTTCTGTTAACCATCACCATTAAGTCTGCCACCCACCCTCTTGATAATCTGCCAATACAATGTGTGGAGTGTGGACACCCACAGGAAAATTACCTCAATCATACATGGTATCCTATGCTCATGCATGATCCCAAAATGCCTTGTGGAAAGAGTGGTACATGTCTCCACCATGACTAGCTCCCTAGGTGTAAGCTCAATGGTGAATGATATGCCACCCTTGGAGAATATCACCTCATCTCCCAACCTCTTCTTATCAACTCGGGCATCGACCTTAATCCTCCACTATAGAATATCTATAATGCCCCTAAGTCACTAAATCGCATAGCGTCATCTCAAGAAAATCCCACAAGTCATGCTATCCACCCTATGTGCCTAGATCGAGAACATCAAGGCTCCCTCAACTGCGCATGGTACCAATGAGTGGATGGTGTGTGGGTTTTGATGAGTATGATCAAGAACCCATGTGGATGCTCTCGACCCATCCTATCATCGATTCACTCTCCAAACCTACATATGTCCACCCCGTTGACATGCCTATCATACTCGTTAAGGAATATCCCTGCTCGTAGGACTCCCTTTGTTCACTATGCAACCTCACACACTACTACACATAACCATGTACACTCATGTCTCCTAGCATATAAATACACCCAATAACACATATCTATGCGCCACCACACCCTTGCTACATGCTGCTACATCATCTCGAATGAACTAGTATCCCTCCTAGATTGATGTGTCTGTCACTATATGAGGGAATGCATTAATATGTGAACTGTTCATCCTACACCATGATGCAACCCTACACACCACCATGCACAACTTCACACCTTCGTGCTCCTCCACATATTGTTGTGCACCATTGCATACCCGTATACAACCCTAGATATCAAGGTCTAAGACTGAGTCCATAGGCATCCTCCTACATCTTGTCAGGGTCACCATCTCTATTATCGCTCTGTTGGTAAGTTGTTCACAATGTGAGCTATATTTCCTCATCTACCCAAATAGACCTAAGTGACCTAGCTCTTTATATGCTAACATGAGTAACACTACTGAGCCTATCCTCTCTAGCTCTGGTGCCCAATATACTAGTGAGAGAGAACCATCTCCATACAATACCCTATCTAGTGGCCTGTTGATGCCATTTCCTCCTACCTACTCCTGCCAGAGTAGGCTGATCATCCTACAATCATATGTATGCCCAACATGCCATGATAACTCATGAAATCTGTCTGCTCCCCTATCAATGTATCATATCACTAGACTTGTTAGGAACTTTGCAGGGGATATGAAATGGTGTGTGTACCAAACCATCATGTCCATCATGTGATTACTACCATCACTTACTAACTCCATGATCTGAAAGAGAATGCCTGTTAGGCCCCTATACTACTAGTGTAAACCCTTATTGTTATTAGTACAACCCCCTTATTATATTGATGTACCCATGTAGTGCCCATATTGTTACTATTGTGCCCCATAGAAGCCCACTATTGTTATTATTGTGCCCTTACATTATTATTGTTATGTCGGCTCTGATTATGTTATGAGCCCTTAGACTCCTATATATAGAAAGGAGGTATTTTCATTTGTATCATTCAATAATTGTTCATTTATGTAATGTAAAGGAGGTTACCCCCTCGAAGAGGCTGAATTCTAAGGCGTTGATCTATCTTTTCTATCTTTTTTGAGTTGGTTTCATAACAATGCCATATGGATCCCAATGAGAGTGTGGCTCTCTAGCCCCTTTGGTAATCCATAACCTCTATTGAATTGTGTCCATGGATGTATATAACCTCCTCACTAGCTCCACCAGATACCAACTCAATATCTCTCACCATCAAATCTTGAGAGAGGGATTAAATACATAAACAATTATACATGAAAAAAGTTACCCATCCTACAAATGTTGCTCCATCTGTAGCTCATGTTGCCTCATGACACTGATGTGTTTGGTACATAAAATCTCTGAGGCTAATTTTGCACCTCCCACTCTGCTGTGTAGAGGTAGCCTAGAAATGTTACAAGTCCCATCTATATTTTCCAAAAGAGAGTTGTTGTCTAGAGGTATTGTGGCTTTGGATATGGTTTGTGCATCTGTATGCTCAAAATCAGGGGCAAGCCCAAAATATGACTATTCTTTGTCCTCCACC
Source organism: Pinus taeda (assembly GCA_000404065.3). Classification (NCBI taxonomy): domain Eukaryota; kingdom Viridiplantae; phylum Streptophyta; class Pinopsida; order Pinales; family Pinaceae; genus Pinus; species Pinus taeda. The sequence goes on along the minus strand of APFE030166995.1, from coordinate 1,996 downwards.
ATGGGCTCTAAATTGGTCACAACCTTCCCCTCCATGACTATCCCATGTACCTTTATGTGTTATCCATGGTGTTTTAGGTGGCTTCAGTTAGGGAACTCAGTCATGGCTGCGGGTACCTCTGCATCTCCTAGCACCTCACCTATGGACAACACCTCATCACCGTATGGCTTTAGGGGTGTAGGCTTTACTATCTCCACCAAGGTGTCAAGCTGTGCTATCAAAGAGGTCTCCAACAATGGTGACTCTTGCACCACATGAGGTATGTCAATATGCCCCTCACCATCCTACGTGTCCTCATGGTCAAGCTCCTACTCAGGCTCCTAATATCTACAGACTAGTCTCCACCAACAGAAGTCCCCCTGATATTACCCTCTAACTACCCTCCTCTATAGGATGATCTCATCCATGACCCATGCTTCTCCTTTGATTCATCCAGAAAATGAGGCATGGTAGGCCAACCAAGTTGGTGATACATATGTGTGCTGTGATATTTGGTTTTGCATGCATGCACATGGCTTCTCTACTGGGTATGACTCAACATCCCTACCATCTCTTGCATCCTCTCTAGGACCTATTGGTTTTGTATCCTAAGCTGTTGGTTCTACCTCATCAACTCCTCCATGATCCCTAGTGTACTCTTCTCTTTCTATGTCATTGGAGTGCCCATATATTCACCAGACACTATGCATCCATGGCAAAAACCTCCATGATCTTGTTAGCTCCCCCACAACTACCCAAGATCATGCACTGATACCATTGTAATGTTCCTAAATTACAAGTGATAATCACAATTATCCTATTCAACAAAATACAAAAATGAAATATTAGTTAAGCACCCATAGAAAAATTGAAAATGAATAACTTCTGAGCCATTTTATTACAACTAGTACAATAATTTGAATCTGTTTTTTATGTTAGTCATCTTAATTGTGTCAAACAATCTAAACTTACAAGTGATGGGAGATTAAAAGGTTGTTAAAGGTTGGTTGAAAGGTTATCCTTCCTTAAACACTTCTTCATCCTCACATGGTGTATAGGTGAGCCAACTTTTCACTATGTATCTCTAATAATTTGTAATTTTAAAAATATATGTTTTAATAAAAAAATTATTTTATGTATTTTTAAAAAATCTCTTCATTGAATCCAATTAGATCTAGTTCTAATTTGAAATCAATTTGAAGAGAAATTTTAAAATTTAAGACTATAAGATCAAATAAAAACTAATTTAACTTCACATTAACGAACCTAAATCCATCTTAACCCTGAACCTATCAAGCGTTGTGGGAGTCCAATCTCTCGAGGTGCAATCTTTTCTTTTCAAGTGAACAACTTGAGGAAATGTGTTCACCTCGAGAGATTGGATCCCTCTTGGCACTTGATAGTTATAGGGTTAATATGGATCTAGGTTGGTTATATAATATGTATATTTGTATTTATGCCTCTTTTTTATTTCGTCTCTCTATCTCACCCCCCAAACATACACACTCTCTCTCCCTCTCTTCCCCTTCTCTATCTCTCTCTCTCTTTGCCTTCTCTCCCTCTCTACCTATATCCTTCTCCCTATTCCCTCCCACTCTCCTCTCTCCATAACTCTCTGTCCATGACTCCCTTGTTAGCCCCACTCTCTCTCCACCTTTCTCCCTCTATGTTTTTCTTGTTCCCTCCCTCCCCTACCCCCTCTAATTCCATCTCTCTCTCCTCATCTCTATCTTCCTTCCTCTATATCCCTTATCTCCCACCTCCCTCAATCTCTCCCCTCCAAATCTCTCTCTCTCTCTCTCATCCAACTCTATCACTATCTCCCCCCCTCCCCATCCTTCTCCATCTCTCTCCCTTCCCCTTATCTCCCTATCTCTATCCTCTCCTCTTTTTTCTCTTCCCTCCTCTCCTCTCTCCCTCACTCTCTCTCCATCTCTCCCTTCTCACTCCTCTCTTTCTCCACCTCTATCTCTCTATGTATTTTTTCTTTCATCCCTCTCTCTCCCACTCCAACTCC
>APFE030166990.1:98694-131851 GCA_000404065.3 Pinus taeda | reverse complement strand
AAGAAAAAATAGTTTACTTTTAAATCTAATTTGTCCAAAATCCTGTAGGGATTCATTGAAATCACAAGTTGACTAGTGAACTTTGCACAATCGAAGTGTCTTAGGGATTTTTCATGGTGTTGAATCTATATATGTAATCAAAAAAACCACTTTAAATAACACAAATCAAGATTTTACCACAATTTTTTTCAAGCGGGCAGGAAACTCCAAAAATCACACTTAAAGACAACTCCATTGAAAAATTATTGACTAGATAAAGGCAATTTTCACAATAGAATATGAAGAAGATGTGAATTCCTTCCTTTACTCAATATGAAATTATTACTAGACATTTAAAAAATATATTTCAATGTTCATTTTAACTAAAATATTTCCTTTAAAATTTTATTTCTATACTCCAAAAAGTATTTAAAAAAAAAAACATTTTAAAAGATAACTATAGTTTTGATAATTTAAGAAGTTAGGAAGTTCAGTTTGAATGGGCATAATGGTTAAGAATATGTGTTTCCTCTTAGAAGATTTATAAATTCAAATCTAAAAAAACCAAAAATGTATATCTCTGTAAATTTTAATGATATCTCAAGAGATTTGATCCCTCTTTACATATAATAAATCTGAAACCATTAAATCTATTATACATATATGAAAATATCAAATTACATCTTGAATTTACATTGATTTTATAAAGAAATCAAATTACATTATACAATTTGGCTCTACCTTCGTAAGAAATAGCTCTAACTTTCTTTAAAAAATTCAAAAAATATAAAGAAAGTTTTTCAGTTTTTCCTCCAATTTATACATTAAAAAAACCAATATTAATAAAATAATATATAAAAATCCATATATTGACACTTTGTTATACCATTTTAAGAGGCCTAATCAGTCCGGGTATATAACTAATTATTACATTTCTTGCTTAAAAGAAATTGTCTGGTTTCTAGATAATTCCAATTGATGGATGATGTTGCCTTCAATATCATAGAATATAGCATAGAGATGTTTCTGAGTAATTTTCAGAATCATAAAACCTTGCCCATCGTAGAACATCTCCAAACCAGTCATGTCAGCACCTTTTTTCATCCCTCGCCATGCTTTTGATCCCCCTCCACTGGTTAGGAATTGGATTGGGCTGAAATTTTAAATATAATTAAAATTAAATTTTATTAATATTTCATTCTAAATAAAAACAAAACATGTGATAGTATGCTTTTTTTTTTCAATATATTATTATTACCTTCAACCTTAGCAACCGGAGAACCCAAAGTAAAAACCATATCTTGTCGACGTTTCAAATCCCAACAGGGATCCATCATCAAGACTGTTATTGAGTTTTGATAGCAGAAGAGCTACAATTGTGAGAAATAAATAGTTATGAGGTAAGCTGAATTGATTTTTAAGGTCGGCTGTTATAATGATAAGTTTTCTATTTTAAGGGAAAAAATGAAGGTCGGCTGTTCTAATGATAAATATTATCCAAATATTTAAATTTTTATTAAATAAGGTCTATTTTAATTTTAACCATATAATATTTATTTATTTAAAGAAAAAACTAAACTCCTTCCTGTGAAAAGCTATCCCTAGAATTTATGGTTTACCTAAAATCCATAAAGAATGAGTTCCTTTGAGACCTATTGTTAATACCATTGGCTCCCCAACCTATGAACTCGCTAAATATGTTTCCAAGTTCCTTAGGCCTCTTGTCGGGAACACTGACTCTTTCATTAAAGACTCCCATGACTTTGTGAAACTTATTAGTAATGAGAGGATGGACCAGAATGACATCTTGGTTAGCTTTGACGTAGTTTCCCTATTCACCAAGATTCCCCTGGATGAAGCCATTCAGGTTATTAAAAGTGTTACTGATCCCCAAACCGCAAGACTAGCTGAGATCTGTTTGAAATCTACTGTTTTCACCTTCCAAGGTGAATACTATGAGCAATCATATTGGGTGGCAATGGGATCACCCCTTTCACCAATTGTGGCCAACCTATACATGGAGTATTTTGAAAAGAAGGCCCTTGAATCATACCCTTTGAAACTAGCCTGGTGGAAGCGATTCGTGGATGACACTGACATAAAATGGACTCATGGAAAAACAGAGCTTGATAAGTTTTTCATTCACCTTAACTCTATCTCCCCAGAAATAAAATTCACCATGGAGGTGGAAGAGAACATGATGATTCCTTTTTTAGACGTTCTTATCATTAGAAAGGAGGATGGTTCCCTAGGGCATAAGGTTTTTAGGAAGGCAACCCACACAGAGAGCTACCTCCATGCAGACTCTCACCATCATGCTTCCCAAAAGTTTGGTGTTCTAAACACCCTTGCCATCAGAGGCCTTAGAATCTCTGATTCTGATCATTTAGATGAAGAAAAGAAACACTTAGTTTCAGTTTTTAAAAGTATAGGCTACAAAGAAAAAGAAATTAGAATGGCTATAAAAAGCGCTGAAAGAAGGGTGTTATCTCAGGAGCTTAAAGCTCAAGACCACTTAGGGTGGGAAGGTGTTTCTACCTTATATTCAAGGTGTAACAGACAAGATTGCAAGGATCCTAAGAAGGAAAGACATAATCACTCAGTTTTCAACCCCCAGAACTATTAGACATAGTATGAGGTCTGTCAAGGATAATATTGATAAACACCAACTTAAAGGAGTTTATAAAATAGATTGTTCCTGTGGAAAAAGTTACATTGGTGAAACAGGTCGTTCTTTGCAAACTAGACTGAAAGAACATGTAGCGGATCTTAGGAATGATAGATCCCATACCTCGGCCCTGGCAGAGCATTCCTCTAAAACTAGTCACCATCTTTGTGTGGAAAACGCCTCAATTATTGCAAGAGAAGATCATCATCATAAACGGAAGATTAGAGAGGCTCTCGAGATCATGAAACATCCACGTGATCTTAATAGGGACAATGGTATTGAGATCAGTAGTAGCTGGTTTCCCTTAATCAAGGAAACTATGTCCTCCAATGCCTCCTAAGTTTCTTCCCTTCATAGGTTTTTGTTCCCTTTAAATATAATTATTAATCTACTATATTTAATTAATATATAATTAAAGTAGTAGTAAAATTAAATATGTACTATTATTATTAATTATCAATTATAACCATTTAGTAGTATTAATTATGATTATTATAAAAATTTATGCTTTTAGTATTATCTTTAATTCAAGATAATCCATTAACCCTAAAAAGATTCCAATTAATACCCAATCTAGTAAATAATCTCATTAAGGTTAATAAATTATCCCCCATTTAAACACTTAGTATTTATTACTAAGAACTTTTATATATAAATAACCTTAAATAATAATTATTAATAACAATCATAATTCTTACTATTCATTAATATTAATATTATTATTTTATTTATTACCAAAAAATTTTAAAATTTTTATGTTATTAAAAAATTAATTACAAAATTTTTATATTATTTTTATTTTTATAATTTGACTTATTTTTAAATAAATTAATAAGGAATAATAAATATAATAATAAATAATAATATTTATTAAGTGGAAATTATTAATAATTAAGTATTAATTATATTCAATAAATAAATAAATATTATATGGTAAAATTAAAATAGACCTTATTTAATAAAAATTTAAATATTTGGATAATATTTATCATTAGAACAGCCGATCTTCATTTTTTCCCTTAAAATAGAAAACTTATCATTATAACAGCCGACCTTAAAAATCAATTTAGCTTACCTCATAACTATTTATTTCTCACAATTGTAGCTCTTCTGCTATCAAAACTCAATAACAGTGTTGATGATGGATCCCCGTTGGGATTTGAAACGTCAACAAGATATGGTTTTTACTGTGGGTTCTCCGATTGCTAAGGTTGAAGATATTAACCACAGAAGTCTTAAATCCAGAATTATTATTACCTAGTAAGAGTTTTGATATGCTCTAGGCAATGATCATGTCCATTGATATAGAGATCTACGTTATATTTCTGAGACAGAAAAAATAGAGAATATTAATAAAAATGAGTTATTTTGGAAATTTAATAGATATATGAATGGTCAATTTAAAAAAAATCAAAATTTAACAAATAACTTTTTAAAATTATACATTCTTAAAAAGAAAAATGGTAAAATATATAACTTACTTCTAGGATTGGTAACAATTGTTGAACGAGTTCTTCTGTGTCACCATGATCACCAACACTTCTTAGTGTATGATGCCCAATTACTAATTTCCATGTTGCATTTGAACTGCTCAGAGTTGTTTCCAAGTCCTGTTCAATTTCATATGTTATATTTATTTATCTGACTGCACATCTAATTATGGCTTTCTATATTTATAACTTTACCTGCAACTGTTGTCGAAGATATGTATCTCTAGGAATAACACCCTGCCAATCTTCCAGTATTTATCGACAAATGGCGATGTATCCACAAAATACAGCCCCGTAGTCGAAGGACATTCTAGGTCTACAACCCAAAAAGCGAAAAAAAATATATTTAAAAAAGACAAAAACAGAAAAAACAATTTTTCATTCTCATGAGAAACCTCTTCCTGTGCCAAACAACTATGACTTGTTATTGGTTGGATTAATTTTGGTAAAAATGCAAATACTACATAAATTAAGGATTTCGACACATTTAGATAATAATTACAATTTATATACATGGTAAACATAATTTCTAGATTGATATATCTGGATCATAATTATTATTTATATATGGGAAACATAATTTCCAGATTGACTTTTTGTAATTCTTAATAACAATTATACATGACATGGAAGCATTTTTTTTCAGGACGAAAAAGCTTGATAATTTTATATAAGAAATATAAAACAAGCATGAGAGTACATTCATTTTAGAGTCACTGACTCATAGACCATATAGCTATATAACACATAGTGCTGTTCCTCCAAATATGTAGAAGAGAAGAGGGACATGTGGATCATATTGATCTGATATCATGGAGGAAATAACCAAGATGAGCAGGAGATTCAAGAAGTCAGCTGAGAAAGACAAGCTGACAGCCATTCAAAACTCATAATGAGACATAGTAGAGCCAACAAAAAAGGAGATAAACACCTGCATCCACAAAAAGATGTTGTGATAAAAACATATGAAAATATAAACTGTTAGTTAGAGAGACCGGATATGAATGCCGAGAGAGACCATAAAGACCCAAAACGATCTAGAAATCTGGAGGAGTGAAATCCTGTATAGAAAAGAGATTCCCTTCATCAGCCACCTGTAAAGACCATAGACCTGGAGCCATCTGTAGACCATCTTTGGATAGATCATCTGCACGTTGGTTGAGAGCCCTGTTGATGTGATGGATAGAACATCCCGTCATATTGTTCCACAAGAATCGAATCTTGTCTAGCCACCTAACAAGCTTGGGCTTTAGAATGTTATTTTTCCCAAGGACATAGCCTACCAGAACTCTCGAATCACCAAAAATAGAAACATTTTGAATGTTAAGAAAGTGACAAAAGCTAAGGAGGCCAGTAAGGGCCATAACCTCAGCTTTACTATTAGAGCCCCTACCGCCATTCCAGTGTATAAGATAGTGATTGTTTTCATTCACAAAAATAAGAACCCCACAGCTGCAAATGCCATCCTGTTCAACACCATCAAAGAAGGCTCTAGGCATCAAAGTTATCTCCGGAGGGGGCTCACTGCATACCTTTTTCTCAGGCAAAGAAGGCTTCTGCGAGATCGATTCATAGAGAAGAATAATGTTGGAGAAGATGTCCTGAAATAGGGTGGAGATTCCGTTGAAAATGAAATTATTGCGCCATTTCCAGATGAGCCAGATAAAGTTAGCTGTGAGCTTATTCAAAGACTGTATAATGCTAGCAGGAAGGAAAAATAAATGGGACCAATAAACTGCAAGCTGATTTAGGACATATTGAGCCAAGATTACCCTTCCTGCCAGGGAGAGGCACCTGTATTCCCACACAGAAATTCTGTTAAAGTATCTATCAGGAATCCATTGCCAGTCTTCCTTTGAATATCAGTTTGCTCTCAACTGGAAGCCCAAATATTTGATTCCTTGGCTGATAGATCGAGCCTTAATATCGAAAAGGTCTGTTAACCATTCAATCTCCTAACATATATCACTGTGATAGATGGTAGACTTTGAACTGTTGATTAGTAGACCTGTCGCTTTCTGAAAATTGAGGAGGATTTCAAAATAACAAAACCATGTGACTCTACATAAAATGCCAAACAAAATGACATCATCAACAAATAAATTATGAGATGTCGAGACGTTCTTGCAAATTTTTAACGGCTGGCATTTGTTTTCATTGACTGCCTTGTTGATGTGTAGGCTGAGAGTATTCATGGCCATAATGAATAAGAGTGGGGACAGCGGACAACCTTGTCGAAGACCCCTGGAGGCGGAAAAAAAGGAGATGGGATGTCGTTGATGATGACTGCATAATTCACCTGTTCCACACAAGCCATGATCCAATTAATCATATTCAACCTTAAGCCAATCTTTGCCAGTAAACATCTAATGAAACCCCAGTCAAGGCAGTCAAAAGCCTTTCGGAGATCGATCTTTAGGATGACTGCGTCCCTTTTCTTTGAGTGGATGGCATAAATACCTTCCTGAGTGTTGGCAACTGCGTCTAGGATGTTCCTACCTTGCAAAAAGGCATGTTGCTCTTTTGAGAGGTGGATTGATAGAGTTGCTTTTATTCTTTCTGCTATAATCTTTGAGATTATTTTGTAAGAGATATTGCATAAAGAGATCGGGCGGAAATCTCCAAAAGGCTCAACCTTTTCTTTCTTTGGGATTAGAGTGATGTAGGTAGAGGATGTCTTCTAATTGATATAGCCTGCGATCCTGGAGGCTTCAACCATTTTTAACAGGTCGACTTTAATGGTGTCAAAAAAATGAGTGAAAAACTCTATAGTCCAACCATCCGGCCCTAGACACTTGTCTTTCTTGAAGGACTTCATTGCTTTTAGAAACTCATCCTCAGTTACTGGCTGAAAGATCTTGACATTTGTATCCTCGTCAAACATCTGGGGGAATACATCGAGGGCCCATAACATATCCTGAAAGTTGCATGACTCTGCTCTTTTATACTGATTAGAAAAAAACTTTACTGCTTCATTTGAGATTTCCTGTTGAGAAAATAAAAAACCCCCTCTCCCATCAGAGATTTTCCAAATGGAGTTCTTCTCCCGCCTGGAATTTGCAAATTTATGGAAAAATTTAGTGTTCTTGTCTCCCTCTTTAAGCCATATCCCCTTCTCTTTAGCCGCCAAAAAGATTCTTCTTGTTCTAATATTTTGATTTTCTTCTTTTGGAGCAGCTTAATGTGACATCTTTCTTTAAAGGAGAGACAATGGACCAACATGGCTTCCGACGCTCGCTCTAGTTCTATTTGGATTGAGCGCAGTTCCTTTCTATTTGATTGCCTTTTCTTAATTTGCCAGTCTTTTACTGCCCTTCACATATGATCCATTTTATCTCTAAACGTCATCAGAAACGGAGAGGGACAGGAGGACATCATCTCTTGCAATGCATTTTTAATGTAGTCGTTGAAGGCAGGGTCATCCAGGGCAGTTCTATTGAATTTAAAACTATATCCTTTCCTGAAACATTTTTGCTTCCAGCCTAGTGAAATTGGTCTATGATCCGAAATGAAGAAGTGCTTGATCAAAGAGAATGGCATACCCATCTTGTCAATCAGGCTAGCACGTAGAAAAAATCTATCAAGCCTCTTTGCTATGTATGCATCTCCAGATCTACCATTCTCCCAAGTCGGGAGCATGTGATAGGGGCGGATGTCAATGTAATTTCTACTCAGCAGGAGCTCGATTTTAATTTTTTCAGCGAGGGGATCCTTCTTCTTGCTAACACCCCAAATTTCCTCCATATTAAGAGTGACGTTTAAGTCCCCTGCGATCATTAAATATTCAACGTCAAAAATTTCAGATGCAAAGAGTTTCTCCCAAAAGAACAGTCTATTTCTGTATGGAGCATATACGTTCAAGATGTTAATAGGGAAATTGAGTCCCCTCATGTGAGCCAAATCAGAATTCCTCCTAAACAGTTATAAGTCTTTGCCTTGATCCAGTACGGATCCCACAAAATAGCTAATCCCCCCGAGAGTCCATTGGCTTCCACAACTGATATATACCAGGAAGGAAACATCTTCTTGAAGTAAGAGATTGTTACAGAAGAGGCGTGCATGGTTTCCTGGATAAGTATAATTTTGGGGAAAGCAGAGCGGAAAAAATCCTTCAAAGCCAAAAATTTATGGCCTGCCCCCAACCCCCTGATGTTCAAAGAAATGATGAAATTCATTTCGGAATCTTGTAGGCCACATTTTCTCTAAGGGGTCGTTCTTCAGTCATGTCTGCAATGGGAACGTCTATTAGGTTCAAATTTCAAACTCCTCTGCTCGCACCTTCACCCCTTCCCCTAAAGTGCCTGCTTCCCCTGTTGTTCTTCCTTCTTACTGTAATGTTACTAGCAGAGTTGGGACTAATATGAGGGGATTTTTGAGCACCTGGTTTATGAACAGTGAGAGCCTTGAGCACTAGAGATTTCTTATTCAGTAAAAAGTCCAAGTCGCTGCCTATAGAGTTGGTGGGCGAGGACGTAGGAGAGTTAGCGGGGGTAGGGGATATCATAGTCCCTTTTCCTTTACCGGGGGGAGGATAGATAATTTTCGGGGAGGATGAAGAGGATGGAATGGTAAGAGCGTCCTTATAGGAAAGCTGGAGGCTCTGCAGAGGGATGGGGACCTCATGATCAGAGGCAAGCTCTATAAGGGGCATAGCATGAGAAGAAACAGGGTTGGGAGCATCGCAATCGGAGGTCGGTTCCAAGGGGGGCATGGAGGGAGATATAGGCTCAGCAGGGGTCGAAGATGTGCAGTTCAACGGGGGTTGCTGATGGACAGAAAAGAACATATCTGTATCCCCAGACCCATGTGGATATAGGCTATCGGAGAGAGAAGATTTTACCTAGATCGGGTAAAACTTTCTCGTATTGAAATACTTTTTCGAGGACTGGTGAGGGGCATGAACCTTTCAGAAGTTGACACGTCGAGGGCATTGTTTCAAAAGATGCTCAGTATGATGGTAGGCAGAGCACCTAAAGGGTACTCCCCAGAAATCCAGTCTTTACCTAATTTTAAGATCCCCCCAGAAGATGTCGATGTGTTCCGGGAAGCCTCCCCTGTAGGCTTTGTCAATCAAGATCCACGCAACTCTTTTATCTCTCTCTCCTTGACACCAAGGATCAACATAGACACATCTACCAATGGCATTGCCAATGTCCTCGAGGGTTTCCTTTGACCAAAATTCTAAGGGCAAACCTGGAAGCTTAACCCAGATTAAATTGTTAGAGGGGGTGTTCCTTAAAGGATTATAGCCTAGATACCACCGATGCAGAGCCAGGAAACTTCTTTTATAAACCCATTGCTGCTTTAAAATGATATCGAGGTCACTAGAGTTTAAGAAATGGAAACAGTACCATTCCTTTAGCAGTCTGGCAATAATAAGGACATATCCTATGAAAGGTTTCCATTGCTGCTCAAGCCAAGACCGCATCTTCGAATCCTCCAGAATAGGAAAGTGCCACCGACCGATTAAGGCCTTGCCCTGAAGACTTTCGATGCGTTCAGCCAGATGGGAGCTGTTGATATTAATGGCAGCTGGAGGGGGGGCAATCTTTACAAGTTTCTGGGTCTGCGGATGTAAACCATCCTCTTTCGCTTTGTCAGCAAGGATATTATCATTATGGACGAGAAAGCAGGAAGGAGGTCCCTTTGACCTGATAACACCATTCGAGACATTTTGTGGGACCACAGGATGAGTCAACATTTCCTCCAAGGTGGACTGCCATTCACTTGACAGTTTGGCGCCTTCGTGGATTGATTCTGCCTGGATGGCCACTTGTACCATAGCCTCCAGGGAAGATGAGTCAGATTGTAGGTCCATGCATAAAGAAGCCACCTATCTATTTATGGAAAAGTACTATATAATCCGCTTGAAGATCGAAGCTGGACACAGCATTCAAAGAGAGTAGTAAGTACTGAACAAGATGCCTAGAGAAAATGGATCTGAATTCTTGTTGTCTGCCCGAAGTACTGACAGAAGAAGTCTCGGAGAAAGGAACCAACCCTGAACCCAGAAGTTAGAGAGCTTAAGATACTGCCATCTGTCCCGAAATATTTGAAAAGGACAGATATGTTGAGGAGAGGGATCTAACGGGCAACAGGGAATTTGAAAGGTGACGGCTATACTTAATTCGGAAGGTCAGTTCCCAACTCCAAGGAGGAAAATACCTCAACTCACATCACTTGACTCTGTCCGGGAAAGTTCTGGATAGGTGGGAAGAGTTAAGACATGTACGATGGACAGAATCTAGCCCTTGACTGAAAAATTCCGGCCCGGAAAAGCCAACAAGATTCAGAGTGCAAGGGGATCAACACTCTGGATGCTTATTCTAAAGAAGGTTCTTCTGGGCACACTATGCAACAGCAGAGAAAATGACAGACACACCAGCAAGGACCAAACTTAACCTGAAAATCTATGCAGGGCCTGGTAATAACAAAATAGTTTTGAACCTTGAGCATCGAGCTCCATGACCCACTTAAAAGTTTCGCAGGCATGAGGGAACACATTGGGATTCTAAACAAAAAATTGTGTATTCCAATGTCACTTTTTTGTTAAAAACAAGACAATACTCGTAGATATGCGGTCCATGCACTTAGATCTATAAGCTATCATAATTCATTCCATTTAGCATTTGCATTATTCATACAGGGGATAACCTCTTCAAAAGAAAACTGTAACTATTCCTTTAAGTTTTATAACATAGAAAAAAAAATTTCAACAGGAAGTTTTTTCCGTAGAACAACTGACCTGGAGATGCGGACGAACCATGTGCTAGATGCAAGTGGAGGAAGAATAAACAACCAGAGAAAAGCCAACGTTCAACAAACTAAGAAGGTCCCTCTTCGAAAAACCATCAGAACAACAACAAGAATACAACGAATAAGTCTATAAAGGAAGAAGATTTCATGGAGAGAAGCCAGCCACAGAGCAAGCAGGAGAGATATGGAACTATTTGGTTAAGAGCCAGGGGCCGAAAAGTGTTATGGATGAGTTGTAAGGCAGTGGTTCGTGGAGGCGTCACCTTCCGGAGAAAATATGACCGAGTGGCTTCTGAGGCAAGCATGAATTGCTGGAAACGTGTTCACCATGCAGCTAAAAACTTATGCACCTGTAAAAGTTCTCCAAATGCGTTCTCTGGTTGGTCACTCCAACCTGCAAATCGCCGCACAGCTTCCGCGCTCCTCCTAAATGATCCCTCTCTTTAATGCAGGTTCTCATGACAGGGAAGCATTACTTCCAACATAAATAAAATAGTGCAAACAGAAATATGAAATTTCGAACTCACCATTTGCAAAATAAAAAGGTAATGTACAGAGGTTGTATTTGAGGGCGAATGATCTCTGACAAAGCCATCTGCTATCAATTTCTTTCAAAACTGGATCCAGCTGGGCCAAAACGTCCCCTCTATAGTCATGGTTGCCTGAAAACTGCAGAGGTATATGATTTCATGGTTAATATAGAAAACATGAACAACCATACATGAAACCAATCCAACCAGCACCACCACATACGAACTCAATATCTCTCGCCATCCAACCTTGAGAGAGGGATCGAATGCATGAACAACCATACATGAAACCAATCACCCATCTTACGAATGTTGCTCCTTATGTAGCTCATGTGGCCTCATCACACTGACCTGGTTGGTACATAAAATTTGTCAGGGTAATTTTGCATCTCTCTTTCCGTTGTGCAAAGGTAGCCTATCAATGCTACAAGTCCCATCTATATAAGCCCGAAGAGAGCTACTGTTTGGAAGTATTGTGGCTTTGGTGATGATCTTTGCATCTGTATGCTTTGAATCAGTGGCAATCCCAAAATACGATTTCTTGTCCTCCTCCACCATGGGCTCTACATGGGTCACAACCTGCCTCTCCATGACTATCTCACGTCCCCTTATGTGTTCTCCATGTTGTTTTAGGTGGCTGTTGTCAGGGAACTCAGTCATGGCTCCTGGTACCTCTGTGTCTCTTAGCACCTCACCTAGGGAGAACACCTCATCAACATATGGCTCTAGGGGTGTAGGCTCTACTCTCTCTAGCAAGGTGTCAACTAGTGCTATCAAAGAGGTCTCCAACAATGGTGACTCTTGTGCCACACTGGGTATATCAATGTTCTCATCACCATCCTTTGTATCCTCATGCTCAACCTCCTCCTTAGGCTCCTAACATCTAAAGCCTGGTATCCACCAGCATAAACAGCCCCTAGTCTCACCCTCTAACTGCCCCCCTCTATAGGACGATCTTGTCCTTAACCCATGCTTCTCCTTTGGCTCATCCAGAGAATGAGGCATGGTAGGACAACCAAATTGGCCATACGTATGAGTGTTGTATTGTTGGGTTGTCCGTGCATTCACATGGATTCTCTATTGGGTATGACTCAATGTCCCTACCATTTGTTGCATCCTTTCTAAGACCTATTGGTTTTGTCTCCTCAATTGTTGTTTCTTCCTCATCAACTCCTCCATGATCCCATGTGTACTCTTCTCTTTCTGTGTCATTGGAGTGCTCATAAATTCACCAGTCACTATGCATGCATGGCCAAAACTTCCATGATCTTGTTATCTCCCCCACAATTGGCCAAGATCATGCTCTGATACCACTATAATATTCCTAATTGGAATTTAAGAGCTAATACCAGCAATGGACTGGGAATAATAAATAAATTGAAACTCATGCACAATAATTAAAACACCAAAATGTTCAACAACACAATTTGAACTATTTTATTAATTTTACGATAAAAAAGTACATAAAATGAGCTGAAGTTTTGGAACCTGGGCTTGCTATGCAAGCTATGCAAACCCCATGTAGTACAACTCTGATCTGGAGGAAATACTAGCCCAAGCTGGTACATGCACTACTTAGAAAATTACATCTACTATTGTTGGAATGGGACTGAAGATTTTGCCTCGAAAAATGATTAGATCATCCCAAAATCGCAGCCATAGACTCCCCTCCAAAACCCCAGAAATACTAAGAAAGAGTTTGGCTCAACTCCAAGACAAAACTGAGCCCACCAAGTGATGCAAATTACCCAACTAACTAACAATTCACCCTGCTATAAGAATGAGGATTTTATGCCCGAATATTGCCTAAAAAAATCTATAAAATTAACTTGAGACTCCTCTCAATAATCCCACAAAAATCCAGAAAGGGATTGGGTTAAATCCAAAGTTCCCCAGTGACCCTAAGAAATGTGTATGGTTCTAATTAGCTGGAAAAACGCCCTGTAAAAAGTATTTTGTTGTAGAAGGCCAATCAATTACTAGAAAAATCTCCTCCAACCCCTGCAAATCACTCCTCCAAACCTCTTTATTTCTCCTTAGCCCGAACTTCCCAAATCTCCCTATCAAAGTGTTTAAGCAAGTAGTTATCTTGAAAACCCCTGAAATAGATAAATTCAACCCTCCAAAATGCAACACTCTCAGCCCTGCAAATCACCAAGGAAAAATCACACTCCATATGGATAAATTTTTGTAAATTCTCCAACCAAAACTCCATTGTTTGATAGCTTCTCTCAGCCGCTTAAAATTTCTTGCGCTTTAAGGGAAGCACGCTCCATCTAGAAATGGTCTGCAATGTAGCTCCTAGAGAAGCCCTGGGATGGACTCCTTCTTACTCCCCTAGGGTGACACTTGAATTTCACCAAAGGTAGAGGTGGAGTTCTCGCTCAAAAATTCCTTGTGCTAAAAAACACGGTTGTCTTGGCTAAACAACTCAAGAGAAATAATATCAAAACTGTAAAATGACCAAAGATAATCCACAAAATGAGTCCATCCTCCTTTTATAATTTCTCCTCATGCCTCTAGACTTCCTTTTTTTAATATTATTTTATTTGTGGGGACCATTTTCCACTAAGTCACTTTTTCCACCATTTAGTAAAATAATAATTTGCTGCTATTCTCCGATAAAATAATACTAGCCACCTTTCTCCAATAATGTTTTCCCCTTTTTTTTTTAATATTACTAAAATTGGGTAAAATTCCTTAGTGACTCCCATGCTCACAAAATTGGAGATATTACATAAAAGACAAATTTATTTTTCATCTGAGTGGGAAATTTCTCAACATAGGTGTCCAATAATTATGGATCATTGAACATAGGCTCCCAACTTGAATCGAACATTTCTACAAACTCCTTATCCTTCTCTCTCTCAAATGTTCTAAGTCAATCAGTTGGTGTCATTATTGCAGGGTTTTGGGTTCTCTCTAGTTTACCATTGAAAGTGGATGTTACTCTTTTGTAAGGGTGTTATTCTGGGAGGAATACTCTATAACAGTCATACATTGGCTTTCGTAGGTGGTCGGACCACCTAGCCTTCAGAGAAGGTCCACAACATTTACATCCATGTACTCTTTTGTTACAATACCTGTGAAATTATTGTGTACAGAATAGCAAATTAGTGAACATGAAGATCAAAACACTTACAGTGAATTAAATTAATATGTGAAACAATATTGTTATGTATATAAACAAATCAATAAAAATGTAATTTACTAGAGCAAACTCCTAAGCCTAGATAATCAGGTATGGTGTAAGCACATATGTTATACAAGTAAAACTCATTTTTGATGCGATGGGCCTTGATACATCATACACATGTATCCCTTTCCCATAATTCCTTCAATTCATCTACCAATGGTTGTAAGTAGACATCCATATTCTTCACTTGTCTTCTATCAAGGACTATGACAACGAACATAAGATTTTCATTCTTCACTGACAACCATGGGGGGATATTGTTATTGATCACTACTACAGGTTGAGTCGTAGACTTTGTACATCCTTGAATTTTTCATACCATGTATATTCTATATGCTTCATGGTTATTGAATCTATTTGGATTCACATAACTCCTTACTCACTTCTATTAGAGGCATGACATCCCTACAACATAGCTAATTTTTTGCAATGAAAGAATCTTTGAATCCTTGGGATTATAGGCATGTGCCTCAATATCTTATGTGGAGGACCATTTGATTTACCCTTTTTTTTTTTTTTTAATTATGGTATCTATCATGCCCACATTTCAGACATATCTCTTTGTGTGCATATTCTCCTCTATATAGAATATAATCATTCTGACATGCATGATATGATATGATATGTACTCAACACCCAACATTTTCAACAATTTATTTTCCTCTTTATAGTTACCCAGCAAGACATTATCACTTGGAAGAACCTTTTCTTTGAATAACCTGAAGTTGGTATGGGATATAATTGTAAAATGTCAATATTTAACGTTTGTAAAATCAACCATTTTTAATGTTGATTGTGTGACAATATTTCTCAAAATATAAGGGACTTGATCAATCATGTAGGTGAATTACCTCAATATTATCGAGAAACATGCATTTGACATGTCAAACTTTTCTTTCAAGTTGTATAGCAACATCGTTGTTCCCAACTGAGTAGACTTTAATTTGTCATCTGGTCCAAAGAGAGGAGTGGTGGATGTAGATTTCAGGTTTCTGAATAAGGTATCAATGATATGAGAATCATCCCCTAGCTCACCGTTCTAGAATGCATCTAACAACATTGCCTCCATTGCATTCGTATCCCATGAGTAATCATCCGTACCAAACTCTATTTGATTGCCTCCATTTCCAACTTGTGATGAAGAACTACTATTATTGTAGTCATTCATAATTGGTGAATATGGATGTAGGGGGAATTGAATAAGTGATTCGATTAAACCATTCTTCGTATGCTTCCTCTCTGAGTATTTCTCTTAATGTGACCTTCTCTCAAGTTGACGTTGTAGTGGGGTGCACTGGAAGGTGGTAGGTGGGTCGCTCATCATCACTAGATTCCTAATTTCAAAAAATATTGAATGTCATTAGTACAATATCAAGGATATTAGTAAGCATGTCAATGCAATTAGTTTGTTGAAATTACGTTATACCAGACAATTATTACCATCGTTGATCCAGGATTGTGACTGGAAGATGAGATGTTCCATTTAGAAGGGTGAAGAGGTCATCCATTTTTATCAACCAACCGCTTGTGATATGTTTCTCCTCATAAGAGCTTCTAGCATTTTTGAAATGCAAGAATATTTTTTGCATCTGAACTCGATAATGAATAAGGATCCTACAAATTTGGATACAATTTTATTCAGATTGACATGGATTTAAAAAAAAAAAAAAATCAATTAGTTAATTAAAATATAAATAAAATCTACACTAACTGGGGATGGAAAGGGAGAACTTCGCGAAGGGATTTGATCAACAATATGGAACGACTTGGAATTTGAAGAATTGAGCATTTGATATTATTGATATTTTGTCCGTGCATTTGAGAAAAATCAGAAATAAGATTTTGTATGCATATCTAAAATTAATCTTGAGAACCATATAACCACAATTTGAATGTCAATATAGTTTTCAGACCATTTTTCAAGAATAAGGTGACTTTAAGCAAAAAAATTATATTATGAACTCTTATAATCCATGTGGATGCATCGTCTTAAAGGATAATTTGATATTAATGTGTCATTTTGTATCAAAATAAAATTTTGTATAGGTTTTAAACCCTATTGGTGCACTTATCGAAAAAGAACTGCACCGATGTGTTTAAATCATAAGAGCACCAGAGCGTTCAAATAATACTCGCATCGATTTTTGGCATTTCGAAAAATATAAAATATGTTATCATATCGATGCTCCTGTACCAAAATGCATTAGTGCACTTAAATTAAAAAAACAACATCCATATGCACCTATTTCCAGAAAGATAATAAAAATGAATTCAACCATCTCATGCTCTTACGACAATTACAACATTGATGCATTTAAATACAAACTACACCATTGTATTAAAAAAATTAATCGCACAGTTTCAGTATTTCGAAAAAAATAAAAATAAATGTATCATGTTGGTGCGTTGAAAAAATTTAGCACCCCCGCAATGTCGGTGCGCTTTTCTTATAAATGCACCAATGCACTTTACTATCGAATGCACCAATATTGAAAAAATAAATAAATAACACATTTTTTTCAAATTTTTTTCCATTTTTAAAATTCAAAAACTAGCAGAAATATATTTTTCGAAATCTAATTTCCTAGTATTTTGAATAGTAAAAATTTATTCACTATTTCATTATTTTTCCCAAAATTTCAAGGGAGCGATTTGCAAGAGAGACACACTGTGCACCAACATAATACTTTGGAGTAGCAGAACTATTCAAAAGCTTAAAGGTGTGGTGATTCACTCAAAACCCTGCATACTAAGAGGTTTGTTTTTTATTGATTGTTTTACTAATAAAAAATTTTACAATTTATGTTAGGGTTTAATTAAACAAGGGATCATTTGTAAGAGAGACATACTAGGAACACCATGGAACAAAAAAATATTTTGGAACCGTAAAAAGATCAGAATTTGAAAGGTATGGTAATTCACCCAAAAACTTGGATAGCAATATATTTAAATTTTATTGTTAAAAAATTTATTCATAATTCATTAAAAAAACAAAAAAAAAACAAACAAACTTATATGATAAAAAATTTACTATTGATTTTACTAGTAAAAAATTTTGCGATCTTTGTTCCTCTTTAAATTTAATTCAAACCCAAAAAAAAAAATATATATATCATGTCGATGCGTTGAAAAAATTTAGCATCCCCGCAATTTCGTTGCGCTTTTCTTATAAATGCACCAGTGCACTTTCCTATTGAATGCACCAATATTGAAAAAATAAATAACTAACACATTTTTTTTCCATTTTTTAAAATTCAAAAGCGAGCGATAATATATTTTTCCAAATCTAATTTCATAGTATTTTGAATAGTAAAAATTTATTCATTATTTTATTATTTTTCCCAAAATTTCAATGAAGTGATTTGCAAGAGACACATATTAGGAGCACTGTGCAACAACATAATACTTTGGAGTAGCAAAACTATTTAGAAGCTTAAAGGTATGGTGATTAATTCAAAACCCTACATAGTAAAAAAAGTATTTTTTTATTGATTGTTTTACTAATAAATTTAAATAAAATCTAAAAAAATTGTATCATGTGGATGCATTGAAAAAATTTAGCACCCTCGCAATGTCAGTGTGCTTTTATTATAAATGCACCAACGCATTTTACTATCGAATGCACGATATTGACAAAAAAAACTAAATAAATAAAAAACAATTTTTTTTTTTTTCCATTTTTTAAAATTAAAAAACGAGCGGCAATATATTTTTCGAAATCTAATTTCATAATATTTTGAATAGTAAAAACTTATTCACTATTTCATTATTTTTCCCAAAATTTCAAGGGAGTGATTTGCAAAAGAGACATATTTGCAGCATCGTGCAATAGCAGAATACTTTGGAGTAGCATAACTATTTAGAAGTTTAAAGGTATGGTGATTCACTCAAAACCTTGCATTGTAAAAAAAATATTTTTTTTATTGATTGTTTTACTAATAAAAAAATTTACAACTTATGTTAAAGTTTAATTAAACAAGGGATCATTTGTAAGAGAAACATACTAGGAGCACCATGGAACAACAAAATATTTTGGAACCATAGAAATATCATAATTTGAAAAGTAGGGTGATTCACTCAAAAAACTTAGATAGCAAAAAATTTAAATTTTATTGTTAAATTTTTTTACAATTTATGTTAGATGCATTCATAATTCAAAAAAACAAAACAAAACAAACAAACTTGTATAATAAAAAGGTTACTGTTGATTTTACTAGTAAAAATTTTTATGATCTCTGTTCCTATTTAAATTTAATTAAAAAAAAAAAAAAATTACTTACCTTAAACCCTTAATTCTGTTTGCTTATGTGACTGCAAAATTTCACCCTAAGGTTGAACTCCCTCTACCACTTCACAATTAGGGTTTTTCATTTTAGGAATTTTAGATTTAATGGGTTTTGTACTTACTATATGTAGGGTGTTTGACATATACACTAAGGGAATCACTTACTGAATTAGATCCAAACCTTGTCAACCCTGTTATCTCAAAATCAAGCCCTGGAAGGCTGCAAACCAGGAATACTTCAAGTAACTATTTCAAACCAATCTTTTGACTAAGTGTTAGCCTCCTTAGCCTGAGAGGGCTCTCTCAAAGGGTTATTGATTTTGACTAATAATTAGATGGCTAACTCTTGTGGAATAACATTGACAAATATGAAGGCTGGATAAACATTACATAAGTTTCCATTGGGCCTATGGAGTCAATCATACTTCAGTAAACAATGATACTGTCTTTACATAGAAGTCAGGGCATTTAGCATTTGGATGTTCAGAACACAACTCATATAAAACCACAGTTCATAAATGCATACAGGAAATCAAAGCACAATCAGTGAATTTTGAGTGATTACACATCTATGCAACTGTAAAAGACATTAAGGAAAGAATAAAATCACACATTCTGAACATGGAAATCCTTCATGAATCCTGAGAAGAAAAGCAACCAACTTATATTACTGAACTCTGTCTTTACATAAGCCAAAACAGTACTCTGCTATAAAATTTCCCAACCTCCATTACATTGTTGTTTCAGCTATATATAGAATCCTTATTCTAACTAATTCGAGCTTCCTCCTCCAGCATGAGGGGAATTTGATAACTCAATAACTATCTCTAATGACACCTATCAGCTATTTAACTAACTATTAAATACAAGAAAGTGCTGACTAGAGTTTTAAAGAGTTCTAAATTAACTATGACTCTAACTCCATTTTCCATGCAATAGTGGTTTCTCCTTGTTCTTTGACACCTGGTCCTCTTTTGATTTGGACGAGCTGGATGTTTAATACTCCATATTGACCTTGAACGCTAAATCTTTAACTGCTCAGTAGTATTAGGAGATGTCCCTTGCTTCTCGGTTCTTGTTTTCCTCAAATTGCTTGAATGTACAATAGCATGTCTTCTAGCCTTTAATAACCCAAAATATGGAACACTGCCACGTTCTTGATGTGTTGTAGGCTGCATTGATGGACATGTGTGCAGGCAAAATTTCCTTGTATGCAAATCATTTAATACCCTTTGAACGGTGATAAAGGGGCTTTACAACAGAAATTTAAACTTGGGTTAAAATATTCCACCTTTTTAAATGTACACCTATCTTGATCTGAATGACTATTGTAGCTCCATCTGATGTCTTGCATACCCTTTAGGTGTCTCTCTTTCAAAATTCCCGTTCATAATACAAAACTGCCTGTCTGCGTTAAAATCATCACCTACAGCAGTTTCGTAGCGCGCTACGAAACTGCTGAATTATTTGAAACAGATTGCTTTTGACCCGAAATCTTTATCACCCAAACATTTGATTTCCAAAAACTCCCTTTGATTTTTCATATGTATAGCAGGGATTTACATGTCTTCAAAACAATAAGACTAAGCAAACTTGACAAAAATTTGGAACAAAACCTTTCCACAAAAGAAAATTCATTTAGCAGTTAACTAGCCTAGCTGTGCCTTCAAGTCTTCAATTTTCTTCTTCATAGCTCTATTCCCAGCTCTTAGCTTCATATTTATCCTTCTAATGTATTTGGCCTCTTTGATTGCTGGTATTGTCCATGTGTGAAATTGTGCATGGCCATCCACTACTGAATTTAACTGGTTTTCTAGGGTTTCACTTCCTTTCCACACAGCTTTACGATAATTTGCATGCACGACTGCATACTCTCTAACAGCTTTCTTCAGTTTGGCAATCTCATGTTTAGCTGCTTCTAATTGGCTCTTTAAGGCTGCTATATTATCTCCTTGAGATGTGATGACTATTCTGCTTGTATCTTTTTGCCTAACTTTCTCGGTTTCCTCTGTTCTTGGCAGCGCTTCCTTTACTTGCTTCCTTGTAATAGGTCTTCTGGGTTTAAAAATAAATTCTTCACCCGGCTCATCGAATTTAAGCCTTTTTGAGGCCTTAGACTTCTTGTTACCTTCTTGTGGTGACTGTGTCAAATCAATTTGAACTGGTTCAGACTGCTCGAATTCAATGGCCTGTAATAAATCATTCAAGCTTGCCTTAGACACTGGGCTCTCTTCAACAGCTATAGCTTTACCTTTTTCCTTATTTATTTGGCTTCTTGTCCTTACCCTTGAGACTGCTTCAGATCTGCTTGTTTTAGGTACAGTCTTCTTACCCCGAGTTTTTTCCTTTGTTGATTTCTGAGGATGTTCTTGAATGATTAGTGGCTTCACTGGTTTTCTTAGCTGTGACTTGGTTTGCTTTTTAGCTCTTACTTCCTTTTGAAGCTCAACTATGGTGAATTCTCTGGCTGGTTGTGGAGTAAGGCTAGTCTTGCTTTGGAATCCAGTCATGAAAATAAATGAATTCCAGTCTCTGCCTATCTTTTGGAGGCCATCTAAAACTAGCAACTTAATCAAACCATGATGAAATAAAGAGGTTTCACAGTCCTCTTTCCTTAGCTGCACCTTATCACACATCTTACTCAAACTGCAAAACAAATAGAAAAGAATGTCTATGGAGACTTTCCCAGTGAAATGCAAGAGCAATTTAAAATGGTAAGAATAGACCTTATTGTACCTTCCTTCACAGGTCAAATATTTCTGTATGCAGGTGAGAAGAAGAGCATAATGTTCCTTGACATAATTTCTGGGCACTGCTTTTGTTAAGTCTTCATTTACATATGCCTCCTTTAAAAAATCCTTACAAGGATTCATATCAAACTTAAAAATTTTAAACCATTCTTCCCGTCCTCTTGGGATCTCTGTCACAGTAGATATTACTTCTGGAGAAACCTGTACTTCTAGCATAGCTATCTTTGAATTTAAACCATTGAAGTTTAGCGCAAATTCTTTAGTTACCTACGCATGTCCTCCTTGTAGCTTTTTGCAAAAGTTCCAGCACCTGGCATCTTTAAATGCTTTCTTCACGCCTTCATCCCTCAACGCTATGTCCAGGCCTTCAGGTTCAGTCCTCTGACATTTACTGGATCTGTGCTCTTTTCTCTCCATTTTTCCCTTCGAGATATTCACACACAAATTCTAACAACTCCGGTCGAAATGGTGATTCAGCTCTTTTTTAATTCAGCCTCGCTTGTAATCAGGCTCGCTTGAAATCAGCCTCGCTTGAAATTCAAATTCTTTCATTGAAACACTTCAATACACAATCAGGCAGACTTGTCACTCATACAACACTTATGACCATCATTAAGGTCTATGCACAGTAAAATCTCTTAGGAATGATATTTCTGTGCATATCAACAGTCTATTGGTGGAGTAGTGGAAAATGAGCGTTCAAACGTGATACAAGAGGTACACAAACTGACATGAGTGGACACAATTGATGACTCACCTATGGACTTGACATTTCGGGAAAGATTCGCTGCAAAATGCACGAATCCATGATTTTGTTGAGATTGCAACAAGATGATGGAGCTTAGTGAAAAGAGTCACCTTCACTAAATGGGCCCGCAGGCTATTTTTGGCGCAAGTCTATTTTTAGACATATGGATCATGTCTATGGATTGCAGGTTGTTGTTTATGGATGATTGATCAAGTTGGAAAAAATAGATGGACTTCTATTTTTAGACCACAGCGGAGTGACACCACAGTGGAGTGACTGCTCAGTCTAAATATAGAACAGTCAAATATTATTAGCTCATAATAAGATTTAGACTATAAACTTTGTCTTATTCTCTTGGAGCACTTCAGGATGAGCTACGGATGTGGTACATGCAGATCCCAGAAGGAAATACGTGGTTACCTATGGGATGACTAATATTTGCATGCAGGACTTCAGTTAGAACTCAAGTGATTTGAGTTTAGTGGACTGGAGGTGCAGTTGATGGAGTTGTGTTCAGTTTAGCTTTGTTAAACTGGTTGTATTTAGTCTAACTGGCGAATAGACTAGAGATGAGTTGGGTGAATTAGTTATTAATTATTCACAAGTTATTAACTCATAATACAACTAATGAATACATCAGTTAACTCAGTTGCATGTCAGTGCATGTTCAGTTCAGCAGGGACAGGTGTTAGAGATTCAGATTGCTATCAGTTGTGACTATAGTTGTGCATCAGATCTTGCACAAATCAAGGGATTCAGTATGCCAATGAGTTTGCTCACATATTTGCCCACATTGTAGCTTGTACTCACGTGATTTAGCCAAGTAAATATGTGGTTGCCTTGGAATTATCATCAGTTCTTGAGCAGGTATTGAGCAGCGGAAGCAGGGAAGCAGCGAAGGAGATTTGAGCTAGTGATTGATTCAGATCTGAGTTGTATTGTGTGTAACAGAGGTGGAGATACTTGTGAGAAGTATTATGCTGTGTAATGTTACATGAATCAATCATTAATATACAGATAGTTGGGGTTTTTAGCGAGATGCTTTCCCGGGATACATACTGTGTTAATGTGTGAATGCTCTTGATGTTTTATTGTTATTGATGCTGCTATATTGATGATCAACGTAGAGGAGCTTATGTATTGTGTATGTTTTCCACAATAGTACATGGTCAGGATAATCTCCATTGAATATGTGTTAAATTATTCAAAATTTCTACACCTATTGGGGCATGTGGTTTGCAAATAAGGGCTGATGGTAGACCCCGTGAAGATCACGGTGATAATGAACTTGGAAGCACCAAGGAGTGTGAAATAGTTGTGCGCTACTCTAGGACATACGAGATATTACAGAAATTTTATCAAAGGCTATTCATAGATCACCGTGCCGATGGAAAAATTGTTGAAGAAGGATGCTGCATTCTGCTAGAATGACGACTGCAAGAAAAGCTTGGATATATTGAAAGAAAAGATGGTTACCATACCGATTCTAATATTCCTGGACTGGAAGAAAGAGTTTCATGTACATGTTGACGTGTCATGTATAGCGCTGGGGGCAGTACTAACACAGGATGGAGGCAAAGGCTTGGACCATCCTATAATGTTTGCAAGCCACAAATTATCCAAAGTAGAGAAGAACTATTCTACCACTGAATGCAAGGGGCTAACTATGGTGTATGTGCTCCAGAAGTATCGACAATACTTGCTAGGAGGAAATTTTAAAATGTATACAGATCACTTCATGTTGAAGTACCTGGTTAATAAGCCTATGTTGGGGGGGTGAATCTGTAGATGGATCTTATTTTTCCAAGAGTACGGTTTGAAGTTGTTGTGAAGCGTAGACAATTGAACGCAGGACCAAATCATCTATCACGCATCGAAATAGGGGAGGAACCTACTAACTTGGAAGAAGGATTTCCTTATGGGAAACTATTTGCAGTACGTGTCGCGGATGGTCATTTTGAGGATATAATACACTTCCTAACAACATGAACTGCACCGAAAGGATACTTTGTCCAGCAAAAGAAGGAATTAGCGGTGCACGCAGAAGATTTCTTTGTCATTGCTGGGAATCTATACAAGATGTGGATTAATGAGATATTGCGATGGTATGTACTTGAGTTCGAATGAAGAAGCATCCTCGCAGATGCTCATGGAGGTGCCATGGGAGGATATTATGTAGGGACAGAAACCGCATAGAAGATTCTACGCATAGGGTTGTGGTGGCCAACCCTTCATCAAGATTCAAAAGCATATTGCAAGGCGTGTGATGTATGTCAAAGAACATGTAGGCCATCATAGAGGGATGAAATGCCTTTGAATCCACAAATCACATTGCAACATTTCGAGAAGTGGGCAATAGATTTTGTAGGACCCATTCAGCCACAAGGGAAGATAGAGACAAGGTACATTATCACTGTGACGAAGTATTTGACTTGTTGGGCAGACACACAACTGGTAAAGGATTGCACAGGCACGATGGCTACTAAGTTCCTATTTGAGCATGTACTGACATGATTTGGATGTCCAAGGATCTCGATGAGTGATTGTGGTACGCACTTCTTGAATGAGATGATCAACGCACTAACAGATGAATTTTAGGTATATCACCATAAGAGAACACCTTATTACCCACGGGCTAATGGGACAGTGGAGGCATTCAACAAAGTGCTTGAAAATGTGTTGACTAAGGTTTTCAATGATCAGCAAAGTGATTGGGACCTATGCATACTTGCAGTATTGTGGGCTTATCGAACAACATGCAAAAATTTGATGGGACAAACCCTTTTAGGATTATCTATGGTATGAAAACCATAATGCCTATGGAATACATCGTGCCTAGTCTATGCATAGCAACACTCATAGGTATGATGGGTCGCGGAGCCCTGAAATAGTTTCCTATGCAGTTGGATGAGCTCAAAGAAGAAATATTTTTGGCTGGGTTTCACCAACAAGTCCAAAAGTAGCATGAAAAGACATGGCATGATCGACACATCAAGCTGTGAAAATTTAAGGTAAGTGATCTGGTTTTGTTGTATGATAGTAAGTTTGATAAATTCCCCAGAAAATTTAGGATGCATTGGTTAGGGCCTTATGTTATTAAGAATATTACCAATGGAGGAGTGGTACAGCTGGTCATGTTAAATGGAGAACCCTTCCCAGGAAAGGTGAATGGAAGTCGCTTGAAGCCATACACCGGCAGTTCAGCCATGTGACTAAATGAAAGTAGCACAGTCTTAGCACTCTAGGAAGCTGAAAGGAAGCACATGACTATAAACTACACTACCTGAGTTGGGGAGCCGCGCGATTTCAGGACTGTGTGAAGCAGGGAAGTGTCACTGGGTCTTCAACAGTGCGAAGGCAGTTGCGCTACTCATGAAAATAGTGTGCAAGTCTACCAGAAAGTGACTGTTAAAGTCACTATTCACAGTTTGATGGTCGGATCGTGGCCAAATGGGGCGGGCGTCAGGCACTTAAGGCGAAATTTATGGATTAGATTCTTGAAAATATGTTGCCAAGCTAGCACTAATGGGCTGAATATGGGGGGAACGGTTGGATTTGAACTCAAAAGGCCTTATAAATTACAAGTGGTTGTCCAGTGATAAAAACTTGGCATTTTGAAAAATCAGTTGTCGCACTATTAGGTGTGTATGTACTGTGTAAATTTTGAGGATTTGAGAGCAAGTTTAGCATTTTAGAGATTATCGAAGGAGATGCAGGACCTCTTGAATAGAATGATGTCGACACCCGCAGAAGCCATGGACACATAAGTGGTGATAACTGAGGAAGCCACCCAGGAAATTGAGGTAGTAGAAGTTGCCCCAGAGAGTGCCAAAGTGGTAGTCGAAGTCCCTAAATCACCTTGGACACTAAGACCAAAGAAGGATAGGTAGACTATGCTACCTATGTGCATCTCACCAAGAAACCCACATAGGACCAAGCTCACTTTGCAGGAAAATGGGAAGGCCATTAATCTGGAGGCAGACGAGGAAGAATCTGAAGAAATCCTGGCGGGATTCGCACGATATTGGAGAAACGATGATGGATGTCATTGTGGAGGCCCTCCAATAGTTTGAAGAGAAACAACAATTAGTATTAGTGGATCTCCAAACTAAGCTGTAGGAGTTGCAGGCTCGCACTCCTCAGGCTGGCATAACGTCCACCAGCCTCATGATCAACACTTTAGTTGCCGTGGAGATGTTGCAAACAAGGGTGACCAATGCGATATTACTACTAGATGGGGTACTTACTATAGAAAATGAGGCTGACAGGCCCACGATCAGTAGCTTGAAAGGGGTGGGATTGAATATGGCCACGCTCCCTCGAGAGATGCTCCACCTCTTGTAGGATGGAGTCTCCGTGGAGCTTAGGGATCGATAGAGTCACGCTCTGCAGGTGATGAGCGAGCATCACATAAATATTGAGTAGTTGGGCCTACAGTGCAACGAGGCAATGGAACAAAATAATAAAATCATGTAGGTAGTGGAGGAAGCTTACTGAATGGTCTCAGAGTTGGACATTCATGTAGAAGAATCAGTTGAGGTGTGCGTCCGCAAGTTGTCCACAGGGGTGCGTGACGCTCGAACAAAGATTGCCGAGATTCAGCTAGAGATGAACCTGTAGATCACAGAATTGTAGTTGAGGGCTCATCCTTCAACTCTGCTAGAAGTCAAGGAACAATGTGCCACCACTGTTACAACAGTAATAGCAGCGGTCGACAGTGCAGTAGCAGACTGCACATGACTTTTTGAACAGTCATTTGAGGTCCTGACCACCCTGTAGGAGGACACGAATGTAGAGCACCTAGAGACATAGGGGCATGAGCTACAACAAAGATATGACGAGGTCAAAGGGACCGTGCATAAAGTCACCCTTACACAGAGGCTTGCATGGATGCAGGAGGCAAAGGCACTTAAGGAACAATTGGATGTCACTCGGCATAAAGAAGTAGTCCTAAAAGTGCGCCTACAACCATGGATAGATGAGGCATATATGATCACAACTTCCATTGAAGGAAAGCTCATGAAACTGCAAGTAACTCAGCAGAAGATTCAGGGTGGCAGTTCAGCGGCGGTCACTGAACAGAGAGTGGAAGAAGTCTAGTAGGCTGCCGCTTAGTGCACTGTCAAGGTTGTTGTCATCCAAACGGAGCTAAGAGGTCTTTGCGCTAAGATCTCCGCGCCTGTAGAGTGACTCGAGGGTGAGTCACGATGTTTGTGTTGGGGGCCTGTTGTGTGCGGGATCCCCCAAGGGTAGTTTTGGGGCTAAAAGACCATATTTTGGTCAAATTTTGTAATCCAAGTGTAAAGACTGTCCATTTTATGGTCACTGAGTGCGTAGGTGTTAAAGAGTCATAGGGTTGTCTGCCTTTATTTTGGAAATGTAATGTTGGTTGTAAAAGATCTACCCATGGTTTGTGGACCATGGGATTGTATAAATAGAGCTAAGAGCTAAGATCTAAGTAGTTTAGGAGGAAGAAAATAAGATAGACACACGAATATATGATGTATGAGAGATAGCTCTTAAGTAGAAGACTAAGTTTGGGTCGTAGCGTAGGTAGAGGCTCTGCAGCTGAGTGCGTAGAGGCCTAGGGTAGAAGTCCACAGTTGAGTGCGTGGACCCCTGTAGCTGAGTGCGCAGGGTGGGTCGAATCTGTAATCATCTAGAGTTATCAATAAAGAGAAGTATTCTACAATTTCTGTATCTTTATTTCCTATTTATGCATCTTGTTATGTTGGGTATAAATTTCACTTATAATGCTTATATGGTGCGTGAATCTATGTAAATGTGTTGGTTAAGTGAATGCAAGTAAGAACAACTGTTTACGTGAAACTAACTAAGATTGGTTAATAAGATAAGTAAGACACTTAGCCTAGTTTGGGAGATAATGCAGTTCACTGCCTTAGCAACACTAAAATCCCTGAGTCGCAGGTTAGGTCTGCGGAAAAGCCAATTGTATCCTTTTGCGAAGGTATTAAAGGGTGGAATAGAGGGCTAAGCAACCTGTGCGAAGGTAGGTATAGCTGGAATAAACCGACATCACAACCATCTCTAGGTGTAGAAACTTGGTTCCAACATCCCCCCATACTGCTTTGAGTGAGAATTCAGTTTGCGCTCCACGGGTTGATGCTGAAAGGGTGAGTAGTGTAGGGATTTGCTTGGCTAACTAACGTTGAACCTAGGTCAGGCCCCCTGAAGCCAACAGAGGGACTTGGGAGAACAAATATGTGTAGTTCTTGAGATCAGTGAGTCCTAGATGAGGGAGGACACTAGGGACATTCCTGTGCTATTCTGGGAGGCAAGGTAGGCTTGGTCTTCTACGCATTGTGAGGTTCCAGTAGGCAGTGAGGAAGCTTGATGAATGATCTTGTGAAATGCATAGTTCAGGTCAGGCTGGGAGAAATTACTACATAATTTTGAGGATGAAGGAAGGCTTCTTAGCTCTGGAATTGCACAGTGCAACTTCCTTGGGGGATAGTGACTGCACACTATGCAGTTCTAGGAAGAAAGGTTTCATCATTGAGGGTTGAGACTGCACAATGTACAGTTCAGTCGGGGTCCGGTGAAGGTGAGTTACCTGGTCAGAAGGATTTTCAGAGAAATGGCTAAGTGCGGGACAGAGGTTAACCTATGAGGAGCTTAAACTTGTCAACACACACTTCACATACTTAGATGACACAACAAACTAGACCACCAGAACAATAGGACAAAGAATTAGCCTCTGCGAGATTGTCCTAGGACAAAAGCGACAAGTGTGACACTTAGGGTGGACTTAGGACGATGTGACGAAACTTGTGTGACAATTCTTAAAAATTTGTATATGAGTGTGACATATATTGTCATAGCTAGGACAAATTGAATGCACAAAAACCAACCTTTGAAATCACCAGAAAAGGACCACAAGAAAGGTAAAACAATCAAACATGCCAAAAGATGACAGTTGACTAAACAAGCAAAAGGGGTGAAAAAACTCTAAGAGAGCTCATGGAATGAGCTCAAGTGTTTGCAACCAGAAAGGGAAAGACCAATGAAGGCTCCGAAATTTGAGTGCAAACCAAAATTTTGGAGGGTGTTGTAACTGCTAAATCACCTAGAATAATAAAGTTAACAAAGAATGAATACTATCAAATATTAGAGGAAATTCCGGCCTAAAAGTGCCCATGAAAGTTTCAGGTAATTTCCATGTCATAATATGTAAACCAATCAAAATCCTATAGATTTAAAAAGAGGCACATGTAAATATTTTGGAGGGAAAAGAAAAAGCATTGTTTTTTTTAATTGTATTTTTGTCTTATCTCCTTATAGGTTTACTCAAATTTCAAGTGTAGATACTCATTGGATGCAAAATTAATTTTTTCATCCAACGAGTTCCCATTATTCATAATTTTGAGAAGACCCACATTGATAAAAAATGCAAATACATTAAATTTTGCATCCAATGAGTTCTCATTATTCATACTTTTGAGAAGACCCACATTGATAAAAATTGCAGATACATTAAAAAAGCATGTTGAACATGTTTTTTTAATGTATCTGCAATTTTTATCAATGTGGGTCTTCTCAAAAGTATGAATAATCGGTAATCATTGGATGTAGAATTTAATTTTGCATCCAACGAGTGTATCCACTTTAAATTTGAGTAAAAATAGAAGAAGATAATAAAAAATACAATGAAAAAAAGTACTTTTCTTCTTTTCCCTCCAAAATTCCTATCTCTTATTTTATTATTTTAACTGTTATTTTATTATTTTTCCTTAGGAGGCCACTGTTAGGATGAAATTTCCTCTAATGTAATAGGGAATTAACTAGGTTGATAATTAATTTATAATAAACCAGGGCACAAAGTGAAGTGAACGAAAGCCACTTTCTTAGGAAAGGATGGGAAAGAGCTATTTCGCCAAAGAATAATAAGTTTAACAAGGAGTTGAAACTATAATAGACCTAATTACCAAGAATAAATAATGAATAATAGTAATGTGTATATAATATAAAATATATTAAGAAAAAAATTAGTAGTTTCAATGTTGTTAATTTAAGAGCAAGACCTAAGGGTTAGTTTTAATGTTGTTTCCCTTTTCACCAAAATCCCACTTATAAAATCCATTTCCCTCATTTCTAAATTCATTGACCTTGATACCTTAAATCTTATTAAGTTACTCTTTACCTCTACTTTATTTAGTTTCAAGGATAAGTTGAATGAAGAAATTGAATGTACAACAATGAGAGCACCCTTATCCCCCATTATGGCAAACATTTACATGGGACACTTTAAAACAACAACCCTCAACAACCTCAATCTTGAACTCAATTCAAAGTTTTAATTGATTGATGATACCTTTGTCATTTGGCCACATGGTTAGGGGTCCTTAAAATCACTCTTTAATGATAGATTATCCCGCCACACAATTTACCATGAAATTTAATGGAATAACTCTCTTTTATTCTTAGATGTTCTGGTCTCCTAGCAACCTAATGGCTTCCTATTCCACCACAAACATAGTTACAAACTTGATGAGAGCTCTTTAATTTTTTATTTTTATATATAGGTTACATTTAATTGTTATTTTTACATGTGTCCCCAAAAGTGGTGCTACTAGCCAATAACATGTTTTTCTTTGTGTGTGGGAGAGGGGAGTGGGGGCATGTTAAAATCACATTTTTTTGCAACTATGATCTAGAATGTTGCTAAAAAAAACTTAAATTAACCTCCAAATCGAAAGCCATTGCTCCAAAAATCACCTTTCTTTTTTCATTTTTTTCATTTGAGGGGCGGGGGGGTGGTGTGTGGTGGGTGGGTGTGGATTTACAATTAAAATTTGTTTGAAACCATGGCCTTGACAATTAGTATTTTGCAAATAGAAACATTAAAATTGGGCCTAGAATATTAAAAAAAAATTGTTGCTACTAGTAGCACCACCACCTTTTTTTAAGGTTAAAATTACAACTAGTAGCACCTATTTTAGTTTGGGTTTCAAATTACAATGCTTTGATTATGATATTGTTGAAAACAAATTATAAAATGTAGAGAAAAAGTGAAAGATCTATAATATGTATGTATGTATGGTTTGATGCATGGATTGATGGAGGTACATGGGTATGGAAAGATTTGGAAAACTTAATAGGGATTGAGAATTCTTGGGAAGGAGGAAGTCTTGAAGAGGCCTTTTGAACCTAATGCAACAAAAAGGAGAATTTTGTAATATCCATTTTTCTAATCCCCCAAGTTTTGTAATGTAATTAAAAGATGGCGATGCTAGATATCCAACATGGTTATATGGTAAAATTTTTTTAATGTAGTTATTTTGTTCATTTAAATTACAAAGTGTTGAAGATGAAGAGGACAAGACTATATGGATCTAGATGTCTAGAAGGGTGACTTTCTTAAGGAATCTTATAAGGGACATTGATAAGTTTCCTATCTTTCTTGAAATTAATGTTTCTAAAACTTGATGTTCTAGTTGATCTGCCTAACTACCAAGTTGTTATAAGAGAGATAGGGGAAGGGGTATCAAATTACTTGTAATATGTGTTATATACCATATGGAAGAGTTATGGTTGACTCTGCACCCCAATAAGGGGAACTTTACAACCTATTGGACCCTAAGGGCTAAAATTAGAAGCTATAAGGTTGATAATGATAAAATGATGAAAGAATAAGAAAAGCAAGAAGAAATTAATGATGCATTTTTGCAAAGTCTATATAACTAGAAATGAAAGAGGAAACATGAGTTAGGTACTAGTAATTTGGACACACATAGGTCCAAAAATGTTCATAGTCCATTTAAAATTTAGAAGTATTAGCCTATAACCAACAAGGATGAAGGGAGAAAATCGATGAAGAAGCAAAGAAGTGCAATTTAAGACATTTCAATAGACACCTCCAAATATAAGTTTTCCAACACAACAATCAAATCATGACTACCTAAGAAGAAGAAGAGGGATGAAAGGAGTGTATTTCCCGGGGAATTCAAAAAGGAAAAAATTCCTACTAAATTTGATGAAGAATTTAAAATGGCAAAACCTCCAAGTTTGGCTTTGATTATTTTCTCATTATAGACCTTCTTGTTGATGGTGTTGGACCCGCCAACATGTTAGGCGATCTCCTTGGTAAGAAGTCCCAGTTAGACCTCAAGTTGTTTGGTATAGGAGTCCTAGCGGATGGGCCTCTAAATTAGACATAAATTAAGGCCATGCCTCTAAATTAAATATCCATTAAGGCATATGACCATCCTTCAGCACATTAAACCTCTCTTTTTGCATTAGATAATTTATTTTTAACTTTAAATATTCATTATGAAGGTTTATAAATAATTGGATATTTGTGCCTAATATTATTTGTTTTTGTAGAATATTATGAGAATATTGGGCATATTATGAAGATTTGGAGGAGGAGTTAATTTAGGGACTTGTTCCCTACTACAAAAGGATCAATAATGAAAAATAAATCAACAAGATATTATGGAATTATGGCATAGATTGTGGAACTCCAATGATTGAGAAAATCTAGGAATGTGTTCCATTAATCAAGGGACCGGATCCACAAATCAAGGGATTTTGGTGGGGAAATCTTCTTCCATTTATGGGGAATGGTTTC
Organism: Pinus taeda; assembly: GCA_000404065.3. Lineage (NCBI taxonomy): Eukaryota > Viridiplantae > Streptophyta > Pinopsida > Pinales > Pinaceae > Pinus > Pinus taeda. The sequence continues at coordinate 98,858 of APFE030166990.1, read as the reverse complement.
TAATCATTTTGTATAAGTACCAAGTTGAATTTGCCTCTAAACATAGTTACCGATCAAACGGGAACTATTACCTCAAAATGGGTATTCGAGTCCAAAAATCCCAAAAGAACATTAAAAAACACCTTGAAATTGAAAAGTGTTGATGCCGGAATAAAGTTTTTTTT
>APFE030166990.1:84208-95361 GCA_000404065.3 Pinus taeda | reverse complement strand
TGTTCACACTTGATACATTAAAAAATTTAAAGTGTAAAAAATAAGCCCTCTAAAAAAATGTGTTGACGCTGCATCAACACTTTTCAAAATTAGCATGAAAATCACTGACATTGAAAAAAATGTTCATACTGATACATAAGAAAATTTAAGGTGCCAAAAATATGCTAAAAAAAAATGTATTCTGGCATCACCACTTTTCAAAATTGGGTGATTTTTTGCTACCTCAAAAAAACGGGTACTAGTTCACTTTATTGTTTGATCAGTAACTATGTTTCTAGAGAATGATTGAGAAAATCTAGGCATGTGTTCCCTGCCATTTAATGTAAATTCCTAGTATTGGGGACCAGATCCACTAATCAAGGGATTTTGGTGGGGAAAGATTCCTTCATTCATGGGGAATGATTCCTAATTATTTTGTATAAGTACTAACTTGAATTTTCCTATGTGGGGAGATTTTTATTAGTGTTCTTGTGGAGAGAGCTTGTATTTTTGTAGCTCCATTGTATTGTCTTGTAGGGATATAATTCTATTGATGAAAATAATGAATATTGGTGTCATGTTTAGCTTCTAAATTTTGTTCTCCTCCATAGCACTCTGAGTTTCCTTGGGCTTGGCCATCCTAGGAGCCTCAGAGTCCTTTTTGTATCATTTTCTTTCCTTCTTTTCACTTCTTATTCACATGCATCTCTAGTTTTTATTTCTTTCTATCTTTGTATTTAGTATTAATGATTTCTTGTTATAGGATTGAGTTAAATGGTCGATGTAAGTTCTTTTGCAGGATCACAAGCATTATTTAATCCTTGGAAAATATTTCGAAGTTCATAGTAATCATTGAGATTCTTGGATTAGTCTTTTTATTCCCAAATCTAGATTGTGAGACCTCCTTTTTAGCAAATAACCGTAAATTTCTGCTATTTTTTAGAGCTTGCTAACAAGCTTCAATTGAGTTGGTTCCACTTGCATTAGATCAAAAAAAAATTCTAGTTCATAAAAAAAATTACCCCCTTGCACTTTCACTTGATTTGGTTAGACATTTTAAGGTTTATTAGCTCACTAGTTATCGAATTTCTAGATTTTCGATTAGTAATGTTTTTTATTTTTTTTTGCATGGGTTAACAGAGGTATTTTTGAGTGATTCGACTTGGAATAGGGACCTAAAATATCCTAGTTAATAAAAAAAATTTTCCCATCTGATTTGGATTTGATTTGCTTGGTCATTAAACCCTCACCAATTTCATCATTTCACAAGGAAACTTCTCTAAGCTTTTTGAGCAAATCCATCCATCTCCCAACTTTGGTTTTGAGTTATGAGTGATCCTAGGGGATTTATCATTCCATTCCATCCACCAACCACCTTCTCTAAGCCTTCCATCATCTCTAACACCCATCATTTTTCTCTCGGTTGTATCCTGTAGGTTTATAGGGGATTCTGTAGGTTTTTAGTACATCTTGTAAGTTTTCCTGTAGTGGCCTGTTTTGAGGCCGAATTGAGGGAAAACCTCCAGGAAGCTATAGAAGGTCACCTAAGGGTCTTCCAAGCCTTCCAACGATCCACCATCATCTCCAAGCCACTTGCCACATCATCAAAATAGATTAGCTCTCACACTCTTACATGAAAAAAGACAAAAAGAAAAAAGATTTATTTTATTCATTTACGTGCATAGCAGTAGAAGGTTTGATGGTTTGAATCTACATGCTTAGGACAGTAGGATTCCATACATGTTAACTTATCATTATTTTGAAGCAAAGCCTCTTAGCAGTTAGTTAGAAAATGGTGTGTTTTAGCATTTGATTTCATTCCTTTTCCTTGTACTTTCTTTCTTGCAATAGGTTAAGGTTCAATTTCGAATATTTCATTCTCTGCAATTAGTTTAGTATTTGACTTCAGTACATGCACTCTATTACATCATGACAGCAAAAGAAGGACACATTGTATGCCGCACATATGGGTTGATACCTCTTAAGTTTGTAGGAAACCCGGATAGATAATTAAACTCAGTAGCCTTGGGAGTTGCAACATTCTTGTTGCAATATCGAGGCTCATCACGTTTTGGCACAATTGTCGGGGAGGTTTCAAAGTATGCATTGTTTTCTTCCCTATTTGATTCATTTATTTTCACTTTGTGAAAAAAACAAAATATTTGCATTAGGCATATTTAATTTCAAAAGCTGAAAATTGCATTGCATTATAGTTTTCATTCAATCATAAAAACAAAAAAAATCTCCAACACCAACACATACCCCCCCATTTGATCACATGGTGCAGTAAGAGCCACATCACCATTCACTTTTGTATGTCAAAGAAGAAGATGAGAATAATGTAGAAGAAATGGATGGAGATGATGACAATGAGAAAGATCCTCTCAGATTTCGCATTCAAGATACTGATGGTAGTATGGACATGAAGAACATCCCTCCATCTTTCCTTCTAAAATTTCATGGCCTAAGGTTAGAAGATCTAGAAACCTTTCTCTTTGAATTTGAAGTTGTTTATAGATCTTATGGTTACTTATTAAAAACTCAAAGATTGAGATTGTTTCTGGCAACCTTGAAGGATAGGGCTCTTAAATGGTTCATGATTTTATGAACTAATTCAATAAGATCATAGAATGATATGCAAAAGATATTTCTACAAAAATATAAAGATCATGATCTTAAAGAAGAAATCTTTAGAATGAATCAAAGAGAAGATGAGAGTCTAGAGGATCTAATAGAAAGGTTCATGTATAATGTTAAGAGGGAAAAACTACATCATTTAGGATCCAACACACTAAAAAACCTCTTATTTAGAACAATTAGGGATGAATGGATTGATCTCCTTGATCTCATGAGTAAAGGTGATGTATACCGATTATCATTTGAAGAAATTTGTGAAACATGCAAACACATATCAAGAGGAAAAGCAAGAGTAAGATAATTAGCATCAAGATCGGTAAGTCAAACTAAACTTGGAAATTTGTTTGATGACTTTAAAAGAAAAATTCTTAGTAATCTAACCGAACAAGTAGAAATGTTAAGAATACAAAATGAGCAAAAATAAGTTGTTTCTGTTGTCCATGCAAAATCACATGATGTTAAATGTTTCTTTTCATTATCAAGGTTGAATGAAGTTCACCAAAAGGACAATGGAGCAAGTCAATTTCCAATGCAACAATGCTATGTAGCTCCAAGAGGACCATGGCAGCTATTCAGTCTGATATGATATAAGAGCCTAATTCACAATTTCAAGCTTATGCACATCCACCTCAAAGTAATTAGAACACACCCTTTCCTTGGCAACATTAGCCATATCAACCCCAAAACCAATCTTGGCAACAAGGTTGGCAAGGAAATTATGGGAGCCATCCAAAATATCCTCAATATTTTCCTCAATATCCTCCATACCCAACTCCATGTTATTCCTACCATTCATCTCCACCACAACCCCAATTGCATCCATCTCAAATATCCACTCCCACTCAACTACCCGTACCACCATTTCCAAACCCACACATTGAAGTAACTCAACCCACTTACAATGCTGAGGTACAACACTTCTAAACATCTCCTCTTGAGATCACCATAGCTCAGGAAGAGTATTGCAAAAAAGAGATTATCTTGATATCATTTAAGGACAACATGCAGTTAGAAGAAGACTCAAAAGAGAAGATCAAAGAACCATGGGCTACATTTGATGAAGAGCAGACAACAAAATCAGAGATTGAGAAAGCTCCCTCATGGTTATCATCAAATCCTCCATGTATTCAAGAGATCAATCAACGAAAAGAGGAAGACTTGAAAGTCATGGTAGAAGAAGACATCCAAGATGATCCAAATCAGCAAGTGGACCAGGGTATCACAACTATATTGAAATATGGTTCTAGACAGTCACTAAGTTGTAGCAACACTCTCTTCTTCAATTGTGCTTGATATAATCAAAGTCAAATCATTTGATCTCTTAAATTTAGATACATGTCAAAGCATACATCTCAAGCCTACACATAAGCTTTTCTGTCATCTTGATGTGCACATGGCTCCATTGCAAGTATTCTTATACTTGAAAGTGATTTTGTTTTTCAAGTAGGGTAGGGTAGAAAAAAAAATGAAAAAAAAAAATCCAGGTGAAAACCTCCTTGGAGGCTCCTCAGATTGGCTCATTCATTGAAAACCTCCATGAGGCGGCCAATGGGTTGGAAAAAAGAAAAGAAAGAAGATCCTAGGTGAAAACCTCCTTTGAGGCGCCTAGACAGACCTACTAGTTGAAAAACTCATTGAGGTGGCTAGTAGGCCTAGAAGAAAAAAAGAATATAAAAAAAATCTTTGATCCATGTATCTCTTTGATTAATGCATGTACTCTCGAACATCTGCAAGCAAAAACAACAAGTTGGTACCAAAAGAAAAATTGGTCAACCTAGTCAAAAGAAGTCAAATGTTGTCTTTCTCCTCCTTTGCTCAAATGCTCCAAGAAGGCCAAGGCCATGCCAATCCATCACCCTCGTCTATTTTCACCATCCGCCCATCATTCTCAAGCTTCTACCATTCAATTTTCTTGTTGTCCTAAAAAACTACAGGATGCTTTGTTTTCCTACAAAATACAAAAATACATAGAGCATAAATTTGTTTTTGCCATAACTTGAAAACCATGCATCCATTTTCCAATTTATTTCAGGGGGAGATGCATATGGATGATGGTAACATGTTCAAGCAATTTCAGCAAATTCCAGTGCACAATTTTCAAGAAATCAGCCTCCATAACCAACAACCATTTTTGCATTTTCTCGATATAATTGCATCCATTTAGAAAGATATTTCATGGGGAGATGAATATGGATGAGGGTAACACGCCCAAGAAAGTTTAGCAAATTCTAGTGCACGGTTTCCAAGAAATTAGATCTCCATCACCTTTAGCCATTTGTAATTTTTCTCGAGATCCGTGCATTCATTGACCAAATTTGTTTTATGGGGAGGTGCATAATGATGATGGAAACATGCTTAGAAAGTTTCAGGTCAATCCATTCTATTGGTTGAGAGATATAGACAAAACAAGTCACTGTCCTAACAAGCTACATCATTCTATGAGATCCTACAAGATACAGAACAACACATATAGGATTGGCAGTGAGCAGTTTTAAGAGGGAAAAACAGAGGTTGGCTTCATCAAGCATTGTTAAGGAGGTAGGCTCTACATTTCCCCACATTTTTTCAAGTGAAAGGAACATAAAAATAACCTTTCTAGTTTGTTGAACGTGATTGCAACATAAGGGAATTAAATACATATAATTTTTAAATTTGGTATCAGACCTATACAAATCTCCATCCATCAGAGAAAAATGACAGGGGGAACCCATCAACATAGTGAGGATTCATTAGCACCCTCCTATACTAGAGATATTGAGGGAATATGATGAAGAAGTAGCCAGAGATTTGCAGTTAGTTTCAGTATGGAGATCCAGAGGTCAAAGAAGCTCCTCTAGAGCTTAGCAGTAGCATAAGGATCATCAACATCATCATCCAACACCTGCACATCAACATCAACTCAACAGCACCATGCAGGTCTCTCCAACAACCATTGGGTAGGTACAGGTATGTAATACTCTTGACCTCTTCTCTTGAGCATATTATAGTTAGAATATTGTTGTCAATGCATGAGAGATGAAGTTTTATAAGCTAAGGATGGGTCAACAGTCTCGGCCACCTTCAACTAGTTAATTGTAGCTCACTCCTTCACTCATGCAATATTGAAAAGTCCAATTATGAAGGTGATGATTTCAAGGAATGAGGACAGTGGTTAAAAGAAGAAATTTTTGCAAAGGCCAAGTCACCATAGCACTTCAAGCCCTCCATCCACTTCATATTCACTTTCTACTCATCATTCATCAATCCCATTTCATTCTTAAAAAAAAAAACACAAACAGAGCATCCTCTCAATTTTCAATCCAAGAGGACTCCAATATCTTTTTAGGTTTTGTCCAAGGCCTAAAAATGGGAAAAAGGCATGGGAATCAAGTTGAGGGCATGTCCTAACCTCAAACTATCATTTATGCTCAAAACTAGTATCCTGTAGTTTTAACAGGGTTTCCTATAGTTTTGACAGGAATTACAACAGGGTTTCTTAGTTCTCATCTAAAGGAAGTTTTAAGGTTTTAGAGGTGTCCCAAGTGGTGTAACAAGGTAGCAGAAGGTTGATAAGAATGTGGAAGACCTAGCCAAACTAAAAAATATTCAAAAAACCCTCTTGAATAAGGAGAAGAAGGCAAGATAATGGTCTCAAAAAACAATGATTTTTCTTTGCACAAATATGTTTTTGGGCTTGTCCTTGTAGAACTTATAGCCAAGACTCTTAATGCACAAGAGAGAGGCCACTAGGGCCATGAATGAGGAACAACGAGGTCACTAAGTTGCTCAGAGGATGAGCAACACTTTCAGCAGGGGGTATGATGGGCCTCTAAACTAGACATAAATTAAGGCCCATGCCTCTAAATTAAACATCAATTAAGGCCTATGACCATCCTTCAGCACATTAAACCTCTCTTTTTGCATTATAAAATTTATTTTTAAATTTAATATATTCATTAGGAAGGTTTATGAATAATTGGACATTTGTGCCTAAGATTATTTATTTTTGTGGAATATTATGAGAATATTGGGCATATTATGAAGATTTGGAGGAGGAGATAATTTAGGGACTTGTTCCTTACTACATGAGGATCAATAATAAATAATAGATCAGTAAGATATTATGGAATTATTGCACATATTATGGAACTCTAATGATTGAAAAAATCTAGGAATGTGTTGCACTAATCAAGGGACTAGATCCATTAATCAAGGGATTTTGGTGGGGAAGGATTCCTCCATTCATGGGTAATGATTCTTAATCATTTTGTATAAGTACCAAGTCGAATTTGCCTCTAGGGAATAATTGAGAAAATCTAGGAATGTGTTCCTTGCCATTTAATGCAAATTCCTAGTATTGGAGACCAGATCCACTAATCAAGGAATTTTGGTGGGGAAGGCTTCCTCCATTCATGGGGAATGATTCCTAATAATTTTTTAGTACCAAGTAGAATTTTCCTTTGTGGGGAGATTTTCATTAGTGTTCTTGTGGAGAGAGTTTGTATTTTTGCAACTCCATCGTATTTTCTTGCAGGGATGTAATTTTATTTATGAAAATAATGAAGATTGGTGTCATGTTTAGCTTCTAAATCTTCTTCTCTTCTATAGAAATCTGAGTTTCCTTTGGACTGGCCAACCTAGGAGCCTCAAAGTCCTTTTGTATCATTCTCTTTCCTTCCTTTCACTTCTTATTCACATACATCTCTATTTTTTATTCCTTTCTATTTTTGTATTTAGTATCAATAATTTCTTGTCGTAGGATTGAGTTAAATGGTTGATGTAAGTTCTCTTGCAGGATCACAAGCATTATTTAATCCTTGGAAAAGCTTTGGAAGTTCATAGTAATCATTGAGATTCTTGGATTAGTCTTCTTATTCCCAAATATAGATTTTGGGACCTCCTTTTTAGCAAAGAAAAGTAAACGTTTGCTATCTTTTAGAGCATGATAACAAGCTTCAATCAAGTTGGTTCCACTTTCATTAGATAAAAAAAAAAAATATAGTTCATAAAAAAAATTATCCCATTGCATTTTCACTTGATTTGGTTAGGAATTTTTTAGATTTACTAGCTCACTAGTTCTCGAGTTTCTAGATTTTCGACTAGTAATGAATTTTATTTTTTTTGCATGGGTTAACAAAGGTATTTTTGAGTGATTCCACTTGGATTTGATTTTCTCGGTCATTAAACCCTCACCAATTTCATCATTTCACAAGGAAAATTCACCAAGCTTTTTGAGAAAATCCATCCATCTTCCAACTTTGGTTTTGAGTTATGAGTGATCCTAGGCATTTTCTCACTCCATTCCATCCACCAACCACCTTCCCTTGTTAGAAATTTATGTATTACTGAGCAATGGAACACATAAAATATTGCAGAAATATAAACATAGAAAACACATAAAACAAGAGAGACACAGATATACGTGGTTCACCGAGTTTGGGCTACGTCCACCCTGAACAACCAGTCCTTCCTTTCTATTATCTAGAAAAATGAAGAGACACAACCTACAACAAATCCGCTGCAATATCCTCCGTTTTCTCTCACAGTCTCACCTCTCTGCTTCTCACTCAAAGAATACACATCTATCACACAGCCTCAAGTACAATGCCCTCATACAAAGAGAGGGGTTGCCTTCTAGGGAAAAAACCATAAACTAAACATAAGTTCTACCATCAGATCATCTGCCTAATGAACGGCCCAGATTGACTAGAAATTGCTATACTTTTACAGGGAAATTTTACATTTGTTTTTAGCTTCGGGGTGCTGCCCCCGAAACCCCCTGCCAGAGGGGGGGCTCCTGAAAGGTCACAGCCGCCCGCCCTGGACCCCCCCTGCAGCGAATATTTTATGAGCGACATTGCCACCCCATTTCGAACTGGGATCCAATGTGGCAATACCTTTGAATAAAGAAGATAATCAGGCTCCACACCCAACAATCTCCCACTTGGAGACTGATTATAACAACTCCACCATTGCTTCATATGCTGGACAATGAATCCTCTTTGGACCTGGCTATTTCTCATCTTCATCATCATCCTTGAAGACCAATTGAAACTGAGCATGTTCTCAGTTTCTCCTTGGTTACAATTTTTGTTAGCATATCTACAAGATTCTAGCTAGTGTGTATCTTTTCTAGCTTCAACTCTCCATCTTCCAACACCGATCGTATGAAATGGTACTTGAGCTGTATGTGTTTAGTCCTTGAATGAAATGCTAAGTTATTTGCAAGATGAATGGAACTTTGGCTATCATTGTATAAAGTTCCCATATCATGCTCCTTACCCAATTCATCGAGAAACCGTTGTAACCAAATCATTTCTTTACTAGCCTCTGTAGCAGCAACATACTCTGCTTCTGTTGTTGAGAGTGCAACAACACTTTGGATTTTTGAAACCCAACTAACATTTGTTCCACCTACAGTAAATACATATCCTATAGTGCTCCTCCTGTTATTCTCTGTCACCTGCCATATCTGCATCAACATATCCCTGTAGAGAAATGTTTGAACCACCAAAGCATAATGCTTGATTTGTGGTACCTTTCAAATATCTGAGAATCCATTTCACTGCCATCCAATGTTCCTTTCCTGGATTGTTCATGTACTTGCTTACAACTCCCATTGCATGTTCAATATCAGGCCTTGTGCAGACTAGTGCATACATTAAGCTTTCAACTGCTAATGCATATGGAACTTTAGACATATAGTCCATGTCTTCTTGGATCTTTGGGCACATTTCCTTACTAAGTTTGAAATGGCTAGCAAAAGGTGTACTAACTGGTTTTTCATTGTGCACATTAAATCTTTTCAACACCTTTTTTATGTACTCATTCTGAGACAACGTTAATTTGCCATTTTTCCTGTCTCTAGTTATTCTCATACCAAGGATTTGTTTTGCAGCTCCGAAATCCTTCATTGCAAATGAATTTGCCAATTTGTTTTTGAGCACATTTATTTCCTGCATGTTAGATCCTACAACAAGCATGTCATCCACATACAATAACAATATAATATAGCTGCCAACATTTTGTTTTTTCAGATAAACACAATGATCAGAGTGACATCTAGTATAACCCTGTTCAGACATAAACTTGTCAAATTTTAGATACCACTGTTTTGGAGCCTGTTTTAAGACATACAAGCTCTTCTTCAACTTGCACACTAGTTTCTCCTTCCCTTTCACCTCATATCCTTGTGGCTGCTGCATATATATCTCTTCTTCCAAATCCCCATGGAGAAAAGCTGTCTTTACATCTAACTGCTCAAGATGCAAATCTTCAACTGCTACTAGACTTAAAATAGTTATGATTGAAGTCATTTTAACAATAGGAGAAAATATTTCATCAAAATCAATACTTTTCTTCTGTGCAAACCCCTTCACCACAAGTTTAGCTTTGTACCTCTGTTTTCCTCCATCTTCTTCCTTTAGCCTGTAAACCCATTTATTTTGAAATGTAGTTTTACCTGCAGGCAACCTGACTAAGTCCCAAGTTTGGTTATGCATTAAGGAGTCCATATCTTCTTCCATGGCTAGCTCCCACTTCGTCTTGCTCTCAACCTGCATTGCTTCTTCATAACATTCGGGTTCACCAGAATCAGTCAATAATAAATAATTTAATGAAGGAGAGTATCGTTCAAGGGGGTTACTTATCCTGGTAGATCTTCTAACACCACTTTCAGGTGTTTGGGGTGCCTATTGTTGTTGTAGTGGTTGTTGTTGTTGTGGTTGTTGATTATTATTATTTTGAGGCACCTTTACTTTTTCAGTGATTTCATCAAGAACTGCGTATTCCTTGTTTTCTTTTTTCTGTTCCTTTTCCTGCAACTGATTCTTATACAAGACCTTTTCATTGAATAATACATCTCTGATCCTAATGATTTTGTGATTTTCGTAATCATATAAGTGATAACCAAAATCATTAACACCATGTCCAATAAAGGTACATTTCTTTGACTTTGCCTCAAGCTTTAAAAAAGAGTAGTTTACCTTTTTACCTGTCCATGCTTCCTCTGGAACACCACCATCCAAGGAATTTGAAGGCCCTCTGTTTATTAGATAAACAACAGTATCTACAGCATCTGCCCAAAAATGTAAAGGCAATCCTGCATGCAATCTCATGCACCTTGCATGCTCCATGATTGTTCTGTTTATCCTTTCTGAGACACCATTTTCTTGTGGTGTTCTTAGAACTATCTTCTCTCTGCAAATTTCATGCTCTGAACAGTACCTATCAAACTCTTTTCTGCAATATTCACCTCCATTGTCTGATCTAAGACACTTCAATTTCTTTCCTGTCTCAATCTCAACCAAAGCTTTCCATTTCTTGAAAGTATCAAATGCATCAGATTTATTCCTAACACAATAAATCCAAGTTTTTCTAGTTGCATCATCAATAAAAGTAACATAATAATGAGAGCCATCGAGAGATGATACTTAAGCAGGTCCTCATACATCTGGATGCACAAGCTCTAATTTTTCACTCTTCTTTTCTTTCCCAACTCTGAGAAATCTGACTCTCTTCTGTTTTCCATAAATGCAATTCTCACAGAAGTCCAAATC
>APFE030166990.1:15845-39231 GCA_000404065.3 Pinus taeda | reverse complement strand
CCTTCAACTGCTGTTGATGGTGCTTCTTGTTGTGATGCTGCTACTGTCATATCTTGATGTCCTTGTCTATGAACAACTTGATGTCTTCGTGGTAGGCATGTTCATAAACACTTGATTGACTGCATCCCCAAGTGTGCTTTGAATGGTGTCTTCGACTCTGCTCTCGAGGAAACCATTGTACTTGTGCTGTTGAGAGGCAGATGAACACCTGTGACACATGGAGACATGGCAACACTCATGGCAAGCAATCTGTCAGTCGAAAACCAAAACGAACTTGAGAACTGACTTTCAACATACTTGTGTGACTGATCATGAAGGTTGTGTAATTTCCACGAAGAGTTTGGGAGACTGACTACCAAAACTGCACAAGGCATAGTCTGAGCTGTCAAGAGGCTAACTGACTACTGGAACTACGGAATGAACTATCCAGCCTGACCTGCTGAGGACTAAAACTACGCAATGTGAAATTTCAGTCAACAGTGACATGCAACCAAAAAAAATGCATTCATAGTTTCTCAGGCCAATAGGACATTGCCTCCAAGAATTGCACAATGCGTGCTTGGAGGTCAATGCGTGGCTAGATTTTTGCAATTTCTAGAGGGAAGGTAGAGCCTTCACTTCCAGAAATGTGTAGTGCTAGCTAAGCAAGGCATTTTCCGGGCCAAGGCAACCTAATCTAGCTGACGGGTGATTGAAAACATGAGAAGTATGAATGCATGGTGAGATGAGTGCAAGAAACAAGTGCAGGATTCAGAAAATGAGAAATTATTCATGTGTGTGAAGCGAGTTTCCGCAATGGTGACCATTCATGCAAAACAGTGTCATGCATTGACAATGGTGAGATTTGAGAAAAAACTAAAACGATGATTCTACAAGCTAACATACATCAAAACAACATCAAGTGGTCACTCAAATCAAGAAAATAACACTCACACAGAGTGAAACACAAAAAGCAACAAAAACACAATGCAAGACATGAAAGACAGGCTTACCCAAGACAACTGAGATGAATGTGCCATTGACTCCTAGATAGAATGTGGAATGTCAGAGCTGCAAGGTCGATATGAGGAATGAGCTCTATAGCATCCAGTTGATGAGTTTCGATCGAATCGAGGTTGTGACGTGCATACCAAAAATCTAGGAGAAGCGATACTTGGTGGAAGGCTTCTAAAATGATCCCTGCATGTAACCTTTAGCTACTAAAATAGATCCCTGAATCAAGGGATTCCTTTGCATGCTACCTTGGGAGAAGTAGTCCATGCATACAAATCAATTTTGCTCAGTCTCGGAGGGAAACGATCTGTTAGTGTCGGTATCTTCATCCCTCTGCCAGTGATTAAATTATCTTGTTGCATTTCATGTTAGGTGTCTCACTCGGTCAGCTGCATTCCATTAGGATCATGGATCATCTGATAGTAGGGCTTAATGTACATCTTCCCTCATGTCCTTTACGGCTGGCCCATTTTCATTCATCTAGATCATTTGCAGTCAATTCTTGTCTTTAAATCTACAAAAGTCATATTTAGGGTGTTGAGTCCCATTAGGTCTAGGGTTTTGTCGATAAGGTCTTCAAAATGCTTAATAATGGTCGACAGGCACATGAGGAGGTCAAATAATGTTCTAGTAACAATAAATTCCATAATCACATACTCAGTGATTGTTTTTCCTCAAAACCCTGTTTTGAGGAAAAGCAAAGTTTTTATGTTTTATGTATAAATTTGATGTAATTTCAGTTTTTTCATATGTAATAGCTTTAGTGGCAACCCAGGTCACCTTGTCAAGCTTCAACAACTCCATCACCTGCAAGGCAAACAATAGTCAAATCATTCAGTTCATCAAAGGCAAAGATAAAGCAAACTTCCAAAAAGAGGGTTTGAAAAGCAAGTCAAATGTGGGTTTTTATAAGTAAAAATTAAAATATTCTATATATAAATCATTTGCCATGTTCAAAGAGCTCATTTGCATCTAAAGAAAAAGGAGAGAATGAGAGAAAGGCTGTGTTGGAGAAAAAGAGAAAAACTGTAGCAGTTTGGGCAAGTTTCAGGGGCGCGACACATTGAGGTGGCGTGGCGCATTGGGATGCCCTCTGCAGTGCAAAAAATACACAGGAGCGGCGCATTGAGGTGGCGTGGCGCATTGGGTTTGTGGCACGGCGCATAGGGCTTCAAGCCCTATTTCACCCATGAACTCATCCAAACTGCCAAATTTTCTCAATTTCCACCTGTTCAAGTAAGTCATCATTCTTCCACTACCAGTGAATGAGTTTCTCTTAAAGTTTATGGTGATTTAGTGAGAAAGACTTGAAACCCTACCTCCTTGCAATTTTTGCCAAAGATAATTGCTTAGGGTTTACAGTTTGTGTTTTTTCTGCCAAGTCCATTTCATCACTCCCTCACTCTTTGATTCCCTCATTTATTTTCCAGTTTCATCAACTCATTCCTGAATCCTCATATCCCTAAATTCACTAACCCCATATCCCTAACTCCCACTATCCCAAACCCTAGCTATAAATTCCTAAACCCTAATTGCTATCCCTTACTGTCCCTAAAACCCCCTATTCCCTAGTATCCTGTCAACAACATTCCCAAAACCCCTCATACACTTTCTTTCCATAGTCCCTCATACATTCTCATCCTCGGTAGTAGAAAACTAAAGACACCTTAAATCTCTTCATACTCATCTAAGAGACCTCAAACACTTGGAAAACATGGAATCTGATCCTTCCTATGACCAAGATGAGGAGACACACAATGATTCTCCTATAGAAATGCATGCACCAAGGAGACCTCACAAGGGTGGTAAACATATACGAGAGGAGCCTACTTCACTTCCCGAGCTACAGGCCTACCCTCTTGCTGTCACATGCTTTCAACACCAATCTTGTTATCAGTCCTGTGAGATGGTAGAGAGAGTCCAGTACCATCATGAGTTGCCCAGGTTGTTTGTGCTCCATCTTCATAATGGCCAAGTCACTTTAGCAGGTGTGACATTCACCTTGACATGGGGTCTATTTCTCTGGCAAATGGCATTCCAAATGTCGATGAGAAGTGGAATAAAAGGTAGCAGATTGACAGAGAACAATATGAGCCTTACATCAAGGCTAGTTATCAGAGACATCTCAGTAGAGTTTTTCCCTTCCGGTATTTGAAGGACACATATGCTCCCTTGATGAAACTTATAATTAAGTATTTCAGCTGTGAGTGCTAGTTTTCTCGCCTGTTGTCACAAAATCACAAACTAAGGGCTGCAACCTAGTGAAATCTTATGCAACTGTTTCAGACCAGACTTTAGACCAAAGATTAGCCTCCTTGATTAGAGAGGGCTCTCTCACAAACTTCTGATAAGAATTAATCACAATAACAGAGGGCTAACTCTTTACACACTTATGAAAATGAAACTGGTTGGACACACATCAGATTTGGTCTTCATTGGGCTATGGAGTCTCACACACTTAGTAAACAAATTACAGTCATTTCATGGAAGTCAAGGCTCTTTGCATTAAATGTTCAAACATTACTTCACAAAAACCACAGCTTGCCAAACACACAGGAAGTCAGAGCATAAGGTATGAATTCTGAGTGATTGTGTTGTGACAAAGGCAGTACCAGAACATTAACAAAAAAACCACAGCTTGCTAAACATACAGGAAGTCAGAGCATTGAAAATGAATTCTGAGTGATTATGTTATAACAAGGCTGTATCAGAACATTAACAAAACAAAACACCATCATATTTGAACAATATAATCCATTGAGAATCTTGAGAAGAAACAACAGTCGTTTACTATTACTGCAATAAGAAAATGTACATATACCAATATGAGAACTCAGTCTTTTTCATAAAAAGTCTCCAACCCTTGATACATCCAAGTTCTTCCTATATATAGGAAATAAAGCTATACTATTTTGAGTCTCCTCAACAAGCATGAAGGGAGCTCGAAAATTTAAAATTAACTACCTTATCCGTATTGAAACTAATTTGCTAAATACAGAGGTATTGCTTTTAATGCAAAGAGTCCTAGTTCTAATCAGATTATGCTTCTTTCTCCTTGTTTACTTGATTCCTTCTTGATTTCTGACAGCTGTGTTCTTCATGTATAAGCTGAAATGTATCTCGAGGAGCATTCGTTGTACTTGTTACTTTGGATCCTGAAGGTGTTGCTGACTCAACATTTGTTGTAGAAATATCCTCTGTTTTCCCGGTCCCTGTTTTGCTTCATGTTCTTTTTCCAACAAAATATGCTTTAAGCTGTATTAATGATCTTTAATAACCATGTCATACACCATCTGCCTGAATAATCAAGATACTTTTCGCATACTGCCAGGTGTTGAACTCAAAAACCCTGGTAAGCCAACCATAAACCCTAATTCTGCGGACATAAAGGAGCTTTATGGAACTTGGTAAAAACAACAGATCTTACCTTTATGCATTGAGGTTTACACTTGTCAACTTTTTAAGGCTTAAGCAATCATGGTGATTCCCTTTCCATCCTCGAAGCCTTTCTCCACAAAATTTGGTGACCTCAGCAATGTTTTCAAATTTTCCTCCAAAATAGTCACCTACAGCAGTTTCGTAGCGCGCTACGAAACTCTGTATGCCCGCCTTGTAGTTTCTCACAAAACCTCCAGCAACCGGCTTGTTTGAACGCTCGAGCAACACTTTCATCCCTTAGCGTGAGGTCGAGTCCCTCTTGTTCAGTCCTTAAGCATCTCCCGGATCTATTCTCTCGTTTTTCCATCTTGCTCAGAAAAAACTTTGCACAGAAACTCAATCAGCAATTACAACTCTCTCAACAGCTTTGGCTTTCAGAATGCGGCTCGCTTGCAGTAAACTTTCTTTTGAATGAGAATTCGGGCGGCTTCCTTTAGTTTTTTGAAACACTTAGCATGGAATAGGCACATTGAATGCAGTCATGAATAAACATAATTGCACCACCTTACCTCATAAGATTGATTAACATCATAGACATGCGTGTGATCCTATTCAAATGGCGGGATGGATCCTATTATGATCTAGATGGGATGTCGACTGACACATCTAAACGGTTTTTTGATGACTCATACCCCAAGATTTGACACTTCAAGACAATGTACTGCAGAAAATACCTGAATCCCCGATTTCGTAGCGCTGGCAATCATGAAATGACATGCCGCGCTACGCAATGGCTGCTCAGGAATGGTGAAAAATGATTTCGCAGTTAAAACAGGCCAATCATATTTACGCTACGAAACTGTGCAATGTCAGAATGATATAATCAAGACTAGATATGCTATGGGAGATGGAAACTAATGATTTTTAACAAGGACATACCTCAATTAATCTTTAGAAAAGACTAATTTTAAAGTAATAAACCTAAACAACCTATTGACTTGAACCAAAAATTTACATATGGATCTTTGTACATAGATGAACTTGTAACCTTAAGTGATAACATCGCCTATATGCCTATCACATTAGATTGTTGATGCACTTTACTAGGGTGAGAATGATGAATATCCCCTACTTTATTTGCTATAACATTGAGAAGATGACCACCTTAGTGCACAGGGAGTCTCCTCAGCAACAATATAACAACATATATCATTTTGCACTAATCAAAATTGTGGTCTTGCATTAGCTTGGTTTACAGAACATTTCATGGGAGGATTTCATTTCACATGAGGTCTTCATAGGTCCTCAAGTACCTCTAGCAGTTTTTCATGAGATAGGTGAACCTTCACATCAGCAGGAGATTCATGAGACAAAAATCGCTAGTGTGCCAGTGTTTATCACCTACCAAAAGGGCACTAGAAAGTTGTTTCCAGGAGCAAAGCAAGTATTATCTCCACCCGGGGTGGAAGGGGTCCCGATTTCTCTATTAGCAGAGTAGGTTCAGGACAAGGGCAAGCAACCATTACATGATGAGGGGCCTTAAGGAGGGTAGGAGACAAATTTCATTCTCATTTAGGATGATGACACCGATTTGGGCCTACAAAGCTCAAACCTCAAGGAGATCATTTAGGAGAAACAAGCAGACATTAATGATTTTTCTCTCAACCTAGAAATAGCTAAATGGATAATCAAATACTTGGAGCAAAGAAACAAACAACTAGAGGATCAACAAACCATTATGGAGTTGCAAAACATACGAGAAAACCAGCAAGCTTCCAAGAGGAGGAAAGTGAAGCTCACACCACTTGAATAAGAAATCAATGTTGAACATGAGTGTTGGCTTGCACGGGAAAATATTCACTTGGAAAAGTTGCTAGAGAAGGCCAACAAGGAGAAAACTATGTTGAGGCACATGGCCTACCATTACTTGGCGAAAAACAAAAGTTGCAAGGCAAGAATTAGGAACTTGAAGGCCAAGTTGAAGAAAGCATCGAGGAAGTGAAAAGAAGAAGATAGACTTCAGATCTTGGCTGAGGCTTCCTTGGCCCAACATAGCACTTAATGGAGAACATTCAGCCCAAATTTCAAAAAAATTGGGACACTTTTGCAATTTTGTAATTTTTGGCCCAAAAAACAGGTTTTTCTGCCCAATGTGCCATGCCACTTGGCATTCGCTTTTGATGAGGACCTCCTTTTGAGGAAAACTCAACATTTTTGGATTTTCATGGAAAACTATGCATGCCCACAAATGGCCAAGAAATTTTGATAGGTTTTGAGCTTCCAAAAAGGTCAAAAACACCTAAAAAATGACCTTTCTGCCCCTTTTTGGACACACAGGGAGCAGTGTTGGGAGAACTCAGTTTTGGAGGGAAAATGGAGGCTAAATTCAAAAATTCCACTTTTTCTGGAAAGTAGACAGGTAGACCTTTCTAAAAAGCACACTTGTAGCAAATTTTAACATCGCGAAGGCCTTCAAAAGCAGCTACCAAAAGGCGCTACGCATAGGGAAATCAGCACGGTGCATTGGAGGAATTTTTCTTAGTTTGACAAAAAATACTCTGTCTTTCGCCTAGTTTCTTGACAATTTGACTTTTCTCCTTCTAATTGTCAAAATTATGATGTAATTTAATGTGAATTGATGGATTTTGATGTAATTATGCTAAATTTTCACTCATAGAGGTGGATTCATCTATGAAAAGGTAGTTTGCAACTGAATGAATCAGTTCCCTAGTTTTTAGAGGCAAGTTGTTCCACTACCTACTTTTTAGTTCTTAGTTTAGAATTTGTTGGAACAGCTCCTAAACTGATGAGATCCACCCCTAGAGGCTAAGATGAGTTGTTTTTTGCCTATATCTTATGTATTTTCAGTCATTAGCAAGGGTTTGACTTTTGGAAAAGCTTGGAGCTTCATTGTACACACATTTTAGCAGTTTGGCTAAGGAATAGATAAGGGTTTGCAGTACTTTATGGGATTCATATGGCATCTTGATTTGGTATTGTGTTTCCTTCTGAAATTGTAAGTTTACATGTGTTTTCTGTATGTCATCATCTCTCTTTTCTTCATCTTAACTAAATCAAACAAGGATAAAGGTAGAATCCATTGAAATCGCAGTGCTCTACCTAGGGTTTGTTTAGTTATTTATGTTTTCAACGTTTTGAAGAGGATCCCTGAGACTTTCTTGCCCTCTTCAACTCCTCACCTATCTAAAAATCTCCATATCACACAAGCTGAAGTACCAAATCATTTGCCTACCTTGCCCCATATAAATCTCTGCAAAACTGAGCCTCATTCCCCAGAGCCAAATCTGCCTTTCCATTTGAGCCAACAAAACATCATCAAATTCAATCAAACTCTTTTGCACACATACCTAGCCTAAATCCAGTATTCACATCAGTCATCTCAAGCTCTATTGAATATCTTTTGCTGAGATTGACAAGGAGAGAGCCCTATCCCAACCTGGTAGGTGTAGCTATCAGGTTAAGCGTGATTTGATGTTATCCTAGATCCTACCTTTCTTAGCTTGAGGTAGATATAGGCACTAACACGGTCAACCCAACTACACATGCAATAGTCTGCTCAGCTGAGGGGAAAAAATATGCATTTCTGGGAGGGAGTTGGGTTGGCTTCCCAGAGGGATTGCACAATTTCTGAGTAGAGAAGCTGATTGTTGCCCAAAATTGCGCAATTTCGGGGTTGAGAAGTCATGCTGGGAGGAATTGTGTAATTTTTCTAGTGAATAGTGACAGGCATATTTGCGCAATTGTAGAGCCGAGTAGGCTGCCAGACAGAATTGTGCAATTTTTGGAGGGAAGGCTGGTTCCCCTCTAGAATTACACAATTTCTAGAGGGAAGGTTGGTTCCCCTCTAGAATTGTACAATTTCTTGAGGGAGCTACTCAGCCTGCAGCTGGACCAAGTCTGATGAAACAACCTATGAGGAGGATGCAACAAGTCTCAATGGACAGGCTATCATTCTACAAGAAAATAAATGAAGCTTATGTACTTGATAGGGCAAGGTATGCTGATGTTAAAGGTTGGTAGGGAGGCCCCAAAACGAAGCCAAGGAAAAATTTTGGAGGGTGGTTGCAGCCGCTACAACACTTCTTCTAAGTGCAGCCCTTAGGATTTTGAGTGCAACATCTAATTAGGAGGTGTATCTACTGCCCTCCTCTACCATTAATACTTGAACTCTACAATTTATTCTTGAATGCTTCATTGCATCACAAGTTGGCCAACCTTCTTGATCTAGATCTTAGGGGCCAATATCTAAGAGACACAAATGCTAAGAGAGATGAGAGGAAACACAAAATATTCCCTTAAACTATTCTAAAAAACATTGATAAAGAAATATGCATTGAATACATCCCAACATATGAAAGGAAGTATGACTCTTTATTAAATGAGAAAAACTTTTACAACTGCATTTTACAGGACCAATCTATCCTTTTGCAAGTTGAGGCCTATTATTTGTAGTATTTTAAGTTCTTTGTCGAGTTACGTCATTCAATACCATGAGTGGATACCACTTTCCATTTGGATCAATCATTCTTCCTTAGGAAGAAATGGTCTCCATTGTGTCAGGTTCGTTCCTTAAAAGCTTATGTTTACTATGAGCCAATGAAGAGAAGGGTTTTGTGTGGTTAATCCATAAATGTGGGTTTGCGGATGACCTGAAACCAAGTGTTGTTGAGGAAAAGGTTTTGTGTGGCTCACCCATAACTATGGATTTTTGGACAACCCATAACCATGAGGAACAAAGGTATGACGATAGAGTTACCTTGTAATGGTTTTGGGCCAAGTGTGATACTAACATTGTATGGCCTAGAAAATGGGCTTTGATGGCAAGGGTTTGGTGTGGCTAGCCCATAATTGTGAGTTTGTGGGTGACCCATAACCATCATGAGTGAAGGTTTGAGGATAGAGTTACCTTATAATTTCCGTGGGCCAATTGTGATAATTGCAATGTATGTCTTAGCAAACAGACTTCGAGATAGTTAGATTTCCAATCTACCAAGGTATGGTATAAATCTAGTGGTTTGTTTGGTAGCTTATCTTTGTAAATTCTCACTATCCTAGATGTTGTAAAGGCTTCCTCCAAGTACTCAAGTTTAACATTTCTATTGCATAGTTTATACACAAGAGAACTCATTATTTTAGGAGATAATACTCTCCACACAATACTCTCCATTATCAAGATAATTTAACTCCTTGATATCAAGAAACACTCCACCTCCAATAAGAACCATCCATAAAAAAAAATGTTAATATCATCAACATAAAGGCTAGTGACAACTCCAAAAACAACTAACACATAATCCACATCGAGTGATTACATGATCTCTTAGGCTTCATGCTCACATGATGACATCACTCACCCAATAGTGGCAATGTGTCTATTGTTCCATGCATTTTTGTTAACAATAACAGTTTTATTTCCCATTTCTATGATCAAATTCACCTTCATCTCAACGACCTAGGCCGCATCAATGTGGAAAATTTTGTTTTTCCTATATATGTCATTTATTTATTCAATGGAATAAATCCCACCAATTTCTTTGCGAACAATGATGAAAAATATTAAACTTGTGTTAGGGCTAATGGTGGCCATCAGCTCGTCAATGTCAATTAGGCCATATTTTTTTTGTTTGGAATTCTAATTGGGATGCCTCCATCTAAGAACCACTATTGAGTCATAATTTCTGCCAACCAACTTGAAGGAGTGTCTTCCATTTAATGTTGATATTGAGTTGTTTCATAGTGAATTTAATACATGAATCCAACTATCTAATATTTTCCTGGTAAGATTTTTGTTAGAAGTATGGTTCAATTACTTGGAGAAAAAAGAACAACTATAGATTAATGGGCTCCGTGATGAAGCTAACTGGATTTTTGAGCATTGCAGTAGATTATGCTGACTTTTATATTGTCTTTCAAAACAATCATTCATATTTAATTGAGGTGTAAATGGTTTTGGTATCTTTAGATTTAAGTAAGGAACAATTGAGGGTTATTCGTCTTTGTAGGATGCTTTTGTTAAATACAAGCTCAAAATTAAATAAAGGGATTATTAACAAAGTTTCCATAATGATTAGGAAAAAATGGAGAAAGCAACCACTATGGCTCATGAAAGCTAGTTGGCAAGGATATTTAATCAACTGAACCATATCTAGAAAAAATGCTTTGATGGTTCATAAGATGAAATCTCATAACCCAACTTCCTCTTTCATTTGATGAAAGGGTCCTTTGAAATTTCACACAATTTCCAAGGCTTGTGACATCTTCAGCCTACAATTTATACTGATGGTGAGATGAAATAGTCTCTAGAAATGTAGCCAATCATCCATCCTTATCCAACCTTGAACCATGCGGCCTTGCAGCCACACAATAAGTAGACCCCGTATTTGCAAACTTTATATATCCAGGTAAGGGTCATGTTGGATATTCTTATTGATTAAGAAAAAATAGGTATTGCGATTGAAGGAAAGAGATAAGTGAAAGAGGATAAAGAGATCATTCCTAGTCCCATCTCACAACTTCTCCTACTTTTCCTGAAAAAACACTTCTTTGAAATATACAAACTGTATCGATTTTATTCTCTGGGACTAAGGTCAATTTAGCACCATGACCACCTCATACATTTGAATGGTAAATCTTATGAACTATAGAATGATCCTCCTGCCACAAAATTGAACTGACAATGGCTTCACTCAGACCAACCTATATTCATCACTCATGAATAGAAACTCATGGGGGGTGGTTAGGGGGCTATTTGGAATGGGGTCATTGTTGGAGGCTCATGCTTGAACTAATGTCCCCTCCTAGCCTTTTAATTTTAAATATAATTTATT
Source organism: Pinus taeda (assembly GCA_000404065.3). Lineage (NCBI taxonomy): Eukaryota > Viridiplantae > Streptophyta > Pinopsida > Pinales > Pinaceae > Pinus > Pinus taeda. The sequence continues at coordinate 28,012 of APFE030166990.1, read as the reverse complement.
TAACCACATACGTAATTACTAAATATATTAAGAGCTTGAATAAATCACTTAATATTTATAGACTAAACATCCAAGGCCTATGACACTGTGTCTCCTCAACATATTATTCCCCTTCTAATGCAAAAAATATACCATTTTTGACTTGATAAAAATCATCATCTGAATTCCTCAAGACATCCTTACTAAAAACAACTCCTTGTAGAAAATAGTCATAATATACAAGCCTTAGAAATTGCAAATTTATGAAATTGGTGCAACTATGAAAGAGAAACAATTGGAAACCATAATCATAAAGTAGCAACAACAACTAAATTCATATGTTCCAAGAATTGGATCCTTTAGGCCCTGTAATTTTAATCAGACATGCTTGACACCTTATTTATATGTCGCATAACCAAACCCTAGAAATCCTTATAAAACCCTTATTGTGTTGGAGTCATAACCCATTATGACACCACTGCTTGGATCTTGGGGGCCAATATTTGAGAAACACAAAAACCAAGAGAGAGGAGAGAAAAAACACAATATTCTCTTAAACTATTCTAAAAAACATTTATTTAGATACATGCATTGAATACATTCTAACATATGAAAGGAAATATAACTCTTTATTAAATGAGAGAAACTTTTACAACCACATTTGTTGGACCAATATGTTTTTTTGCAAGGTGAGGCCTATTATTTATTATTTTTGTTGCCTTCTTAAGGTACATCATTCAATACCATGCTCAAATACCATGGGTGGATGCTACGTTCCATTCAAAACAATTCTTCCTCACACTTTTCTCTTTATTTTTGTGATTCACTACCTTTCCTCTTCTACTTCACTACCTCACAGCCTTCCAAACCTTGCTCCTCACAATTTCCTCAAACTTTGTTCTAGACATTCACAATCCTTCTTGTATTGATGTTTTAGGTAGCATTAGATGTATTCTCACATGTGGGGAAAATGGGCTAAATGATTGGGCTTTGCACCATAGGCCCATGGTACTCTAATTATCCATGATATTATGATGACCCATGCTACTGCACCCTTTCAAAAAGTATAAGTACAAGGGTGAGTTATGCATTCGTTTTGTTGGCAAGAGATCATATTGTGGAGGATAAGGCTGAGTAGGCCTCATACACATTGACGGATGAGAGGGCCTATGGAGTGGTTTGAAAGAGAGAATATTGTGGAGGATAAGGTTGAGTAAGCCTCATATCCATTGAGGGATGAGAGGGCCTATGGAAGGTTGATGGAAAGAGAGTATCTTATGGCGAAGAGGGCATGTGGAGGGCTAAGAGGGTCGAGTAGGGAGTAGAGACATGTAGGAGGATGAGCCATTGAGAGAAATTATCTCAAGTAAGCAAGTAGATGAGTAATATTATAGGTTTGTTGTGGGTTAGATGCTCAATTGTGTTGAGTTTGATGAAAGAGTAGGGAGTAGCAAAGGTGATCCCTATCCACCATATCAAGGATAGATATAGGGCTTGATCCATAGGATCGTATATAGGGTAATTATTGTATATGTAATTTCCTTGAGGGCCATTATCCTAGTAAGGGAGCCTAAGTAGGTTCTGAGAATAATTTGATGAAGAACTATTGATTAATTTGATGAAGAACTATTGATTGGAAAAAAATTTGTGCATGATCCAATTATTGGTTTTATAAGTCCTATTCTATTAAATTTGTTTTTGGTTAGACATATTCATGGGTTTCAATTAATTAATTATGAAAATTTAATAGGAATTTGTTACCGGATTTGGTGTGTGTGTGTGTGTACTAAGTCTAGTTCCCAAAATCTAACATGGTACCAGAGAATGCTCTCTGAGAAAGGAAACTGGATTTGAGATTTGCAAAGTGAAAATGTCGGGAGGGAGTTGTAGGAAATGTCACAGGTAATAACATTTTTTTAAAGGCCCATTCTAGGAGAGTTGGATATGTATGGAATATTGTTTATATGGACTGTGAAGGCTAGGATCAATAGTCCTAGTGAGACAAGGATTAAATCAATCACATGAGTTGTGGAAAATTGCATCCTAGTGCATATATAAAGAGAAATGGAAGAGATATTCATTCATCAACTATGTTAGGATATTAAGAGGAGATTAGCACAAGAGAATAAGGGATTCATTATGATCTAGGTGTGAATTTATTGCAAATAAATATAAGCTTGGAGGGTCCAACAAAGGGCTATATCTATTCCTGTTATAGGAGAGGGGCTGAGAAGGTAGGACTGATATGGTCAAAGGGTTGAGATATTCATTGGAGATGCAAGTGAGAAACTTAGAGTGAAGGTCAAGAAAATACCCTGAGGTCCAAGAAAGCCTATGATCTGGAGTTAGAAGGAGTCAGGATTTAGAGGGAGTGAGAAGGATCAGGAGGGAGTTAGTCTTCAAAGGGAGTTAATAGCTCAAAAGAATACAACCTTCAGGTTCAGGAAGCCATGGTACAAAATTTCCATGTAGGATGTTGATGAGTGGGAAGCTCCTAGGAGCAGGATGTCTTCGAACAAGGATCCCTTTCATACAAAAAAAAGTAATTCTATGTCATATGCAGTAGTTGTGGTAGTGGATTAAGGGTGGAAATGTGTTTGAGGTTCAAAGGTTGAGACACTTCTAGGTGGTGTTATGAGAATACATCCCTCTCTAAGAGGGAGTGTTGATGTTTTGGGTAGCATCATGAGTATTCTAAGTTGTGGGGAAAGTGCACTAAGTGATGGGTATTTTCACCCATAGACCCATGTTATTGCGCCCATTGGAAACATGTAAGTACAAGGGTGAGTGATTCATTCTTGTGGTCGAAAAGATAACATCTTGAGGAGGAGAAGGCCGAGTAGGCCTTAAACCCCTTGAGGATTGAGAGGGAACATGGAGTGGTTTAGAAGAAAGAATCTTATGGAGGAGAAGGTCGAGTAGGCCTCATATCCCTTGAGGGTTGAGAGGACCTATGGAAGGTGGTTGGAAAGTTAGTATCTTTTGGCTGAGAGGGCTTGTGGAGGATTGACAGGGATGAGAAGGGAAAAATTATGTACAGGAGAATGATACATTGAGAGAGATTCTCTCAAGTAAGAAAGATATCTACATGATTAATATTATAGGTTTTCTATGAGTAAGATACTTAGTTGTGCCAAGTCCAGGGAAAGAGAATGAAGAAACAAAGGAGATTTATATCAACTAGATCAGTGACAAATCTAGGGCTTGTTCTATTGAATCAGATCTAGGGTAATTATTGTATATGTAGTTTCCTCAAGGGCCATTATCCTAGTAAGGGAGCCTGAGTAGGTTTTGAGAATAATTAATAAATAACTATTGATTGGGAAAAACTTGTGTGCATGATCTAATTGTTGGTTTTATAAGTTATGATGTGATAAATTTCTTTATGGTTAGACACATCAGTTTGTTCCATTTCTTTATCTATGTAAAATTAATAGGAAGTTGTTACTAGATCTGGTGTGTATGTGTGCACCGATTCTAGTGCCCAAAATCTAACATCTTTCTCATGCTTTGTTCTTTCTCCATCTATCATCACTTCTACAATGGGTCAATTCTATGTGATGTGCCATGGGTGCTTGAGAATACCTTATATGAATTGTAGGTTGAGACGGTTTATTATTTAAATCAAAACAATGAACCAATGTTACACATGGAGTCCATCACTAGAATGACAACAAACAATAGTGAAACAATAAATAACAAACAATTGGTAAAATTATTACTCAAATTTTATTGTACTTCTATTATATCTAGAAAATAAATACATAAACTAGAATCATCCAAAGTCCCTTTCATTTCATTGATGGAAGAATTTTTCATACCTTCCCTTCATCATTTTAGGAAGTTTCCATAAAGCCAAATTCACAAATTTCTTTTTGTATAGTGTCCTGACAAAATAAACAGTCAATACTTAGTTATTCTCTTACCAATCAAGATACCTAAAACTAAAATATAGAAACTAGAAGTATCCAAAGTACCTCTCATTTCATTACTTGATGAAATTTTCACACCTTCCCTTTATGATGTATATTTTCTTCCTAGTCTATTTCATTCTTTGATAATTTCATAGAATAATGTAAGCTTTATTTTTCCATTCCCACATCTTAACACCCATCCTTTAAAGGCTCACTACAATTATTATTACAATCTATCACCTAATCATTTTTAGAGGAAGAAGATCATTTGAGGTTTTAATGTAGAAAAATAATATACATTTCAACCTAAATATCCATGCTACTAATAGTTCCTTCTCCACTTACAATGAATACAATTTGACCCCTTTAAATTTTTTCTCCATCAAAACCTTCTTGGGAAGTTTGAAGAGTGAGAGGAAAGATGGCTACTTCTTCAAAAACCAAATCATGCTTCAAAGTAGTAAAAATTTCTTCCACTATTGTGAATTGTGTTAAATTCCCATATTGTTTTTCCTTGACAACATTGAAGCTTTGGATATTTCCAAACAATTGATCACCCTTATTAAACATGAGACATTACCTCTTTAATAAACTATTACTTCTACTACTTCAAAACCTCATGCCACCTAAATATTTTTTCAAAGAGAGATATACAGTTCAAAAAATAAATGACATGGATAAAATCTAAGTGGTAAACATTAGAGGATATCAATGGATGCAATATTCATTCAAAGTTATGTAATATAATTGAAAAACATTTTAAAAATAGGGTTGTATAATCTTGCAACAACCATATATTATTTTCAAATTAGGTGTAATTTCCAATAAAAGATATAGGTTTTTGTTTTAATCATAGATTTTTGTTGAGTACAATACACTCTTTCTCTTTGATTTTAATGAAATGATCCAACAACCACACAAGAATGTGCATAATATGATTATAATGATTGGTATCTACTACTTATAGAAAATACTAGTTTTGAGCAACCTTTTGTGAGGAGACTCATTTATTTGATTTGGGAAGAGTGTTAATATTGATTAGAGTTGTATATGTAAATATTAACCAAAATTACCATTTATATATATAGAATTATTTGAGATTGATGTTTTGTAAATTTATTAGAAATGAAGCGATGGGCATAAATATCACTGGAAAAAAGGTAATATAGTGAAAGGAAACAATTAATTTTGATCAATTTTGTAAGCATAGTTTAATATAGATTAGAGGAATTTGTAACCTTATTATATATTATGCAACGAACTTGAAAAAATAGAAGAGGGTCATACAAACCATGATTTGGTTTAGATTTACTGAACTCTCTATATCTAGAATGGAATGATGGGAAATAAGTGAAGTCATACTTGCTAATTATGACTCGAATGGAACTGAGGCTTATGAATCAAACATATCTCATGCAAATATTAACTGCTAATCCTAATGGCTCATATGATGCAAATTCAATTTCAACCATTAGACTATTGGTATATATATCATCACATGCCCCATTGTCTTCAATGAATTCCCTAGTATTTACAGGTCCAAGTGAAGTGTTGAGTGGAATTTCAAGCTATGTGGGTTTATGGTAAAGTTATTGGTCTAATATGTGGTCACAAATATCCCAGTTTAGCTGAATTATTGTTTCCTTCTCCATGAGAGTTTCATTTTTACTGTTCTTGTGATCTCAATGTTTTGAGGGAATGAAAATTCATAATTATAATTCTCATCCAGCTTAATGGGATTTCATTTTCAAGGTCAAAATATACCTTATTTCTATCCCCACACTCTACAAAGAACTACGTAGAGCTCCCACATGTCTAGACTGAAGGATTCTTGACTGGACATTTCTTGAATTTTGCATGTCCACTGTAAACCCTATCATTTTTCCTAACATCATCAATTATTATTTCCTCTACCAACAAAACCATTCCATCACTACTACAAATATGGATTTGGTTATTCCTTTTAGTTTCATAATTGTAGTATTTTTCCGTTTTTTTATGATTTTGACAAATGGAAGAATTAGTTTTTGTCTTTAGTACCAAAGATCCCCCAAGCAAGCTTATGAGATCTCAAGGTTTGGCTATCTCCAAAGAGTAGATTCTATAGCTAGAAATATGCCTGTAACTTCTTTATGTTATAAGCCTATTTTCCACTCCACTTTAGTAAAAGAAACCATAGCTCAAATCCCATTAGTTTTTGGCTTGAATGTACTCTTGTTCACCCATACATGTTCCTACATAAGCATTACACCTCTCCCACAACATTGTCATCATGTATACCATCACTCCATAACAGTGCATATCATCCCACACATCGTTAATAGTACATAAATGCCTTCTTTCATGGAGTGAAGGAGCTAATAGTTTCTAAGGATTGGAATTCCCAATAGGATCGAATCAACCTAGGATGCCATGAGTTGGCTTGGAGTTAATAATTAAGGAATTTTCATAACTTCTCTTGGCCCTAAGTGTTCAAATACATCCTCCCAAATATAGGAATGGACTTTATAATGATACCATCTCATGGGCAGAATGGGGGATAAAGTAATTAGAATACCCTATTATTCTAAAGAATTGCCACCATAAAATATTCTCATGCTTCATAAATGAGCCTAGTTTGTAAGTAAGCCATGGGAGGATAAAGTTCAAGGGATAAAAAGAGAGCACTCTACACCAAGAGGTATAATTAGGTTGTTGTATTGATACCTTATATGGAATATCAACTTCATTTCCCTATCTATATGATGTATGTTCATGAGATGATAATATTTTTCTTGGAATAAATTTTTTAAAGCTTAACTTTCCTTTTTTGGAGGAATGGACATTCTCCTTCTTCACTTTTGTATGTGTGTATGTGTTTAGATCAAAGATATGGAGTAGGATCTTGTTAACGGCGCTGGACCCAGCAACATGTTAGTGGATCTCTCTGATAAGAAGTCACAGTTAGACCTTAGACCGTTTGGTGTAGGAGTTCCAGCAGTGGGTCATATGGTAATGCCTTGATCGCGATTTCACATAAAGGCAAGTAAGATAACTCTGTTGGTAGCAAGGGTTTGACAGCTGTAGTGATCCAAGGAAGGTGCATGAGAGGTTCTAACACATGGGGGTTGAGATTAGTGCACCCCTTGGAAACCTATGATAACAAGCAGTTAAGAAAGGAACACATAAGAAAAGATACATCGCAACATGGAAGGCAAGTTAGAAAGCAATCCAAAGTGATGGTTAAACAAACAACACATTTTAGAAAGATTCATACATACATAAACAAATTAGTCTATACATGCATGTGAAGAAAACCAATACATATATCATTTAGAGTAAACCAGATAGCATAAAATACAATACAACATATGCATGAAACATGCCAGATCTTGTTATATTAAGAAGTGTAAGTTCTAGTCAAACAATACATCCATGTCCAACCACTAGTCTCGATAGTGGAATGTTACAACCACAACCGCCTACTCCTCCAAAGAGATGTACTAGCTCTGCGTAGTGGAGAAGCCAAGTCTCATTATAATATTGTCCAAGCTCTCTCCAAGATAGTCTTATCGGAAGCTTGGCTGACCAAAAGCCTCTACAATAAGGTATGAGGGACTATTTATAGAAAAAGGTGGGGTGACCCTTGACATTCCCCTTTGTGACAATTCATCTACCGTCAGGACTCTTCATCTACTCTATGACTGTTACATCCAACTATCAACTCTTTGACTTACACTTGACATGACATTAAATTACAATGCACATGTACCCATGTGAAACAAAATGGCTTGAGCAAGCAATGCTAGACATCACTTTGACTTTGACAAACATGGAAGTCTAAGTCCTAAACATCCTTGTGCTAATCGACAACAACATATTGATGCCAAGATTGGTATTCCTTAATGGTTTCCATGTGCTCCATGGTGACATTTGTTTGAAACTTGACTCTTTCCTTCAAATCATCCAGGTACACTACTCGGGCTCCTCTGTCCAACTCGTCTGAAAGCATGCGGATCATTGTCTTCAATGTGGTCAGACTAGCAACATACCTGTGCATGTTGTCTGCACTGATGGGAAAGTCTAATTTGGTGGAAATACACATCAAATCGTCAAAGTATGAGTTAATTTCAAACCTGTGGCTTTGTCTTCACCTAGGTGAGAGTCCCAATAGATTCGATCGCATGTGTGCATACCACAACATCCATACTCTTGAATACTCATGCATGGGAAGCTTGTATACTAGTGATAGGCTGCGGGAGCTCTTCATCGTTCTAGATCTGGCTCCAAATACATGCTTTCATCTCAACTGCATTAGTCCTCACCATATTAGGAAAGTGAAGTAGGGCTCCCTTGTATTTCATCATCCATGTTTACATGTCATCAACAGTAGCATGCAAGTTTGTCAAGATACATGCTCTTCTAGGACATCAATGGTGCCATCTGTTGAGATGGACGACTGCCTTATGCATGATACCAACTTGGAGTACAACGCTTGCATAACTATGTCAAGGGACAATACTTTATCTAGTATTTCCTTCTTCAGTTCAGCTCGGGAGGATGTTGTCACCAACTCTCCTCCTTGCTTTGCCATCTGTAGTTCCTTCGCCATTCACTCATTCTTGGCTAACAGAAAGTGGACAAATGAGCTAGTGACTTTGGCATACACTTTGGTTCCATTGGCGAAGACTGCTGGATGTTTGTGCACAATAGTCACGATCCTCAACTTGCACAAGAGATATATGATCCTCCAGAGTTGACACTCTACAAGACTGCATAACTCTATGTCAAGATTCATCAAATGAGATGTTATGCATCTCTCCTTATGTTTGATCACCAAGGATCTCAGTGCCTCCTTGGTCACTTGAGACTTTCTCATCATCTAGATGTAGTGAAGTGGGTAAGTCAACCTCTTGGGGTTGAGGCATGAGGTTGGTGTCCTGTTCCAACTCTTACTACTCCATGTCCACATCAAATTTCTGGAGTGCTTGTTCTATCTCATGAGTGAAGTCTTGCTCCTGTGATGGTTCACCTTGTCTTCCTGACGCTAGATGTTCTAATGATTCCACTACCTATATGGGTGATGTTTCATCTGTTTGCACATGTTGTGCCCCCTGCTGTACCTGTTGTTGCTACACTTCCATCTCTTGTTTGCACAACTCTTGTTCCTTTCAGAGTTGTTCCCTTAGATCATGTAACTCGTTCTCTGCTTCTTCCATTCTTCTCTAATCCCTTTGCCTTTGTGCGATTCACATGTCGCGTTATTGCCTCCTTGCCTCTATAGCCATAACTTCTTTCTCTACTATTGGATCTTCTAGAACTTGCAACTTTACTCCTCTTCCATGCGATTGAAAATCTTCTTCTTGCCCTTGTCGCACACTGGTGTGCTTGCCTCTGCTGCTACTACTGCGACTGGTGCTAGTGCTCTCCAAGATGCTGCTTCACGTTACTTCACTAACCACTCCACAACAAAGCTGACCTGTTCATTAGGATTGGAGAAATTGTAGCAATATCTCCATGGGTCCTCCTTGGCCCAATGAAATGCCCCATGGATCCAGTTGAATTGTACTCTTGCGCAGTGGTATTTCACAATGCAATGTGGAGTTTACAGATTGTAACTTCGTAGGTCAAATGGGTACTTATTCATCTATTCTACTTCGACATATGCTTGCTTGATACTCTATATATCTTATAACCCAATCTGCAATAGAAGAGCAGGCCAAGGTGCCTTCTTCTTCCATTGTAGTCTAGTTGTCAATCCTAGCGAGATGTGATATGCTACTTCTAACATCATGAGTATGTCCAAGGAAAACTTTGGTAGAACACGCAGAGGCTTCTCTTTGCTGAACATTCGGATGAAGGTGCTAGATGGTGAGGTATACCAATCAATAATGTTTATCAGTGCCTCCATTGCTTCCTTCGACATGCAGGGTGGATCTTGTTCGAATATCATCTTGTAGACTAGGGTGATAAAATGATTGGAAAACCGTGTGATTACTCCTCTGAAGCTGCATTTAGACAACAACTTGAAATACATGTTCACAATAGCCTCTGCCTGTGAAAATGCCCAATCCAAGCCCAAGAACTCTTGTCGGGCATAGATCGCCTTTAAGATGTAGGTGGAAATGTAAATATCTGCATGCATACCTCTGAGTGATTGCTGAGCTTTCGTTACTTGTTCCTTCAGTTGATGAGCCAACATGTCGAACTAGTTACATGGTTTTCCTTCTCTTGGCTAGTTGGTCTAATGCAATCACCCAACTCTGTGGGAAGGTTTTCGTGCTTTCTTGGACATACAGTTGACATGAAAATATGACCAAGTATTGATATGCCTTCTGTAGTATCTTCGTCTTATAGATATTATTGGGTGTCAACCTGAATCGAGCTGCTCCTTTACCCAATTCTTCAGAATGTCTCTGGAGTTAGCATTGCTATTGGGTAAGCTAAAAGGAGTCTTCATGATATTCACAAGCTCTAAAATTTTATGCATCTCATCATAATCTCATGCCCAGAAGGTTGCAAGCTTCGTCCCACTGACACTACTCAAGGTCATTGTCTCGGGCTCAGTTTCAGAGATGATCCCATGTATCATGTTCATGCATGGGAATGAGGGGTACCTGCATGCAATCTAGTACAATCCAAACTTGTGAATGTTCACATACACCTGACGGTATTTGAGGTCTTCCTCAAAAGTGCTTGCAAATGCTTCATTAACCTCTTGCCACTTCTGTTTGATGTCCTTGTCTAGGAACAATTTTTTATCTTCAAAGATCGATAGACTAGAGGACACTCGCTCAACTGCTACTCCAACTGAATTTCCATCAGTGTCCTTTGATCCTTCTCTCTTGGAGTCCATTGATCCTATATTGCTAAGAGATAGACAAACAACTGAAATATCTGGGGGCAAAGCAACATGTATGGCAAGACATCGGTTAACAAAAACCAAAGAAAATTCGGGGAATGACATAACACATACCTGGGGAACTGATAGGAAAGATTGCACAATTTCTTCTGGGAGGTGAGGTCACTAGCTTCCAGAACTCCACAAAATGAAGTCTAGGCTATCTGGGAGGAAATACCTGTTGTTGGATTTGCACAATGCACAATCCAGACCGCATGTTGACTGCTGGGATTGCATAATGCGTAATTCTAGCTGGGAGTGACTGTAGGTTTAGGGATTGCATTGCATGATTTTCTGGGCTAGTAGTCATTTTCCCTTAGAAATGCGTAAAATAGTCTTGGAGTATAGTGCTTGGGTAGAAATGTGCATTTCTGGAGAGGAGGACAGAGCCTTCCTTCCCCAGATTGCATAATGTTGTCTCAATGAAGGCAGAGTCTAGGACAAGGTTGGCGAGACTCATCGACGAGAAACTGAAAGCGAATATGAAAATGAATACATGGAGAAACTAAGTGGAAGCAGTAGTGATTGACAGTGCATGCAAACATGAATAAAAGATTCAGTAAACAGGCCAACATGAATGTGGGTGAAGCGAGTCGCTGAATTGATGATCGTTCGTGCAAAACAGTTTCATGCATGCAACAATAGTGATATAGCAAAGAAAATTGAGACGATGATAGTACAAGATAATATACATGTAAACGACAACAAGTGTTCAAAGAAATCAAGAAAACAACACTCACACAAGCGAAAACACAAAAAGCGATAGAAATGCTGAAAAAGACAAGTTGAGGCCACTTACCTGTGAATAGTTGAGTCGGATGTGTCGAAGAGTCCTGGATGTGCTATGGGATGTCAGATGTCCAAGATCAATGTGAAAGAATGAGCTCTGATGCATTGAATAAATAAGTTTTAAGCTCATGAGGCGCATGCCACAAATATAGGAAAAAACGACACTTGGATGAAAGTTTCTAAAACAACTTTGCATGTAACCTCCAGCTACTAAAAATAGCTCCTTGAATCTTGGGATGCCTTTCACATGTTTCCTTTTGCTATTCTAGGAAAAAGAAAGCCATGCATGCTAGTCAAGTTTCCTTGGTCCTGGGTGGAATTGGTCTACCAAACTGCTCATGCATGAAGATGCTCAACTGCTGGAAGGAAATGCACATTTCTGGTTGGGAGCTGGGTTGGGTGCCCAAGCAATTTGCACAATTTCTGGGCAAAATAGCTAACTATTGCCTAGATTTGCACAAATCTTGGGCTGAGCAGCCTTGCTGGGGAAAATTGCGAAATTCTGGAGCCCAACAAGATGCCAGACAGGATTGCGCAATTTCTGGAGGGAAGGCTGGTTTCCCTCCAAAATTGCACGATTTCTTGGGGAAGCTGCTCAACCTGTA